>JAQBSW010006668.1:0-46713 GCA_029291075.1 Eudiplozoon nipponicum | reverse complement strand
ACTTGCGCATGTATATTGGTAAATAATATTTGATATCGACATTAACGGCTGTTTCTCTTTGATTGCTGGTAAAAGCAAGTGTGTTACCCTAAATAACACTCGTAGTTTAGCTGCATTAAATGTGCGTGTTAATGCTGCTTCAACTTTCTTTTGTGCCATTCGGGAAACTGCATCCCCCTTAAATGGGATGTTTAGGTAGACTGTTTTCTTTTCTGGCCCGTAATACGTCTGTTTCTGTTTAATTCCCCTTTTAATAATTGATTCAATTAATTGTCTGGGATAGCCATTAGACATTAAATCGTTAATTGCTTTATATTCAATTTCTTTTGAATCTTGACTAACCAAACTGTCAATTCTTGAAAAGCAGCCACGAACTGTTGATAAATTATGTTGAAACGGAACAAAAGTTTTGTGGCGATTAGGATATAAACAACTGATCCGTTATGTACATTCATTTTTTAGTATGAACCAAGATTTGTATAGTGTAGAAAATGAAATTCATCCAGTAGACCGGTTTCGTCTCTATTAGGAACTCTTCACGCATGGCAGAATTTGCCACGGACAGTACTCAAACCTGAGCACCTCTGCTTCTGAATTTGGAGCTCTAACTATACACAATTTTTAGTTATATAATAACTAATGTAACTTAGCAACTCTTTTTTAAATTTAGGTGGAGCTCATATGACATCTATTTAGACCCAAGGTTTCAACTAACCATCCCCAATCCTTCATTATTGAACAGACAACACAATACATGGAGAAGTGGTATTGAAATGAATATTTATATTATTAAACATATATTAGGTGTGCGGGCCGTGATAACAATTAAAATAATCAAGTTTGAGATTTCGATATAAGCACCTACCCATTAATTACTTACATAAGTCAGTATAAACTAAGAATTTTATAGTGCAAAAATGGTAATTCATCAAGTAGACTGGGTTTTTCCTCATTGAGAAATAAATTATCACGAACTGGCAGGATGTTTCGCTGACAGGGCTGGAACCCGGTCACGTATTTTTTGGAATCTGGTGCTCCAATCACTGAGCCACCCTGCCGCACTGACAAAATTAACATAAAGAACCAAAAAAACATTTGCGGATATAGTAGTGAAATGCCGCACTAGGAACTAAACCTGGAATCTTTGGCGTATATAAGACGTCTCTTGCGCAATGAAATCGTCACGTAGGATGCAAATTTATTTTTTATTTCATCTATTTAAAATTTACGTAAAATTAAATATATTAGATAGCAAATATCTGACGTATTTTTATGCTTTAGTAGTAGCGCGTGTAAAAACGGCTTAACTCAGTGGTTACAGCAAGTCTTCGCAGCTGACGTGCCAAGTTTCGAGCCCTGTCTACGCACATTCAGGACAAAAATTAAGTGTTCCAGATAATGACGAAACCAGTCTACTGGATGAATTTCTTTTTCTAAATTAAGCAATGCTTAGTTTGTACAGACAATTTGTGTAGATAATGGAACCGTTGTTTAAGACCAGATAGCAATATTGTTTTAAATAAATAAATTAGCTCATATAAGACCAGGAAAACCTATCATAATCAGCATTAATTGGGGTGCCATTTCGTTCACGCATACCTGCCATATCAAGCATTAGTTATGTTTGCCAAATTAATGCAAACGTGAAATATTCAACGTCATTCAAATCGATGATATCCCCACAAGCAGACGTGTTCTTGCTAGTTGAATTTAGTTTTTAAAATAAATTCGTCTCCTTAGAGGAATAATAAATTCAGCTTGTAAAACACATGCAAGCGGAATGAAAAACTTGTGACATTCTAAAGCATTTCCCCGCCAGAGTACAAGTTTTGCCACATAAATGGTTTCTCCAGTATGCGTAGTAAGCTTAACGTTGGACAACACAACAACAGCAACTGACAAGAAATAATTTCATAAACCTGTGAAAAGTTAATAAAACATGAAAAAATAATTGGTTCTTCCATCTCTTGAGGAAACACAAGCATTGCAGAAAAAGAAGATCCGGCTGCAGGGGTACACATAACTACAATGAAGCATTCAAAATCGCTTGAATGTGTCGTTGTTAGCATCAGCCGTTGAAAATGTTGACCTCTAAATAAAACGCAAGAGATATTAATTTTGGTAAAAATAATTACATATATATATATATATATATATATATATATATATATATATATGTACTACAGAGAATACGAGCCATTTTTTCCTAAACGTAAAATTTAGAAGCAGCCTACCGTTTTCAATAATTGCAAGTCGGTCAATTTCCTTAGAGCAAAAGCTAAGAACACCTTTAATGCAAAGAAAATCAAGAATTTGTTTGTCAAGGCTCAATTAACAATTCTCCCCATATCCTTCAGGCCACAAAGTTTTACGTATGTGTGACTGCGTATATATTGAGCATACGAAAATGCAAATGGTCAAAAACAAAGGCCAACCACATTTACCGCAAAAATATTGAATATAAAGGACATAGTACCCTCAGAAAAATCAGACATATCTAAAAATCAATGTGAGACGGGCATCTAGCCAATTTAACGAATTTCTCAGTGCTACACATAGTAAAGTCCTTAAAAATTGTAATGCATATTCAAAGCCCTTTATATTAAAAAACAAGTAAACATCCTAACGCTAAAATAGATTGCCTTACTGGAGCTAACATAGGCATCTTATGGAGAATAAAATTATTTAATAAAACTTTAACCTTAAAAGCATCATTTCTTTGCAAAATTACTATAAAATATTTATCTCGCTAGGTAGCTCTTGAATTATGTTGTCCGTTATCCCAATAAAAATACACTTGATTATTAAATATTTTCTTTACTCAAAAAATATAGCGTGTAGTACTATAACACAATGAGCACTGTATATATATATTGAATGAATGCTAAAAACACAGCTTGATATCAAATACAATTTATCAACTGGATCGGTTTTTTTGCTTCTTCGACACTCATCAATAGATGCCAAAATATCCGTGGAGATTTTAACTTTGGAACATTCTGGCACTCATCCCCTAAATTACCAAAGCACCATATTTCCTGTAATTTGAAGTTTTATACAAACTTATCTTCTTTGGTCAGTCTACTTAAAGTAGATCCAATTAACTATCACTTTTTATCCAGAATTCAAACTAGGCATCCATGATCTAGCATTAAAAGACAGACGCCATGCCAGTGTTGGATTATAGAATAGTGACCGAACTAGCTTATATAATTATTTTCCGTATAAACAAACCATTGCATGATTTGATACATCGTTATTTAGCACAAATGAAAAGTTGCGATAATATATATATAATTTTAGTTTATTGTGTCGCTTTCGACCTTATGTTACAAATATACAACCTTATACAGTCGTTACAAGGCAGACATCCCGCCACCCGAGAAAGTGATATTAACGAAAATAATATAAACAGATTTGACAGTGTCTACATTGATGCTACAAACACTCAATGGACAATATGATGACTCACCGGAAAAGATATTTTAATTTTAAAGTTGCTTCAACTATTGACTAACGTAGAAAAATAAATCTTCCAAGTGTATATATATACAAAGACATAAGTATGCCGTCTAGTGGGTCCAAAGTAAGCCTACGCATATGCGCCACAATAACAAAGCTTCTCAACTAGCACTTGTTTGTTGCAAGATGGAAACAGATGTGCGTCCATTCTAGTGTTACTTGGATACTCAGTGTTCGTTGGGATGTGATCAATTGACTGAAAACGCAAATCATTTTTAATGGTCTTTAAAGCGCGTTTGGAAGTTTTATGAGGTCCCACTTGTTCACCGAAATTAATTTTTTTGATCGACACGCAGAATAATTTGGTGGTCATCTGAGAAAGTAACAGCCGTATTTGATTAGAAATCGCGGAGATGGTATGCCGAATAGTGGCTTGTAAACATTGCTTTGGATTAAAGCCTCGTGACGATTAGCCAGCATTAATCTGAACCAAACCGAGATAACGTATCCAATAAGTCTTTTCAATTAAAAACTGTTTAAACAATAAAAGAGATTGATGGGAATCATGTACCACCACTGCCTGCGGATTCCTAATTGTTGTCCATGAACAATGTATTAAAATACAGGTAAGATCATATTAGCATCATTTCTGAGCGCTTAAATGCTGTAAATTTTAGCTTCGACTTTATATATACTATATATATATATATATATATATATATATATATATATATATATATATATATATATATATATATATATATATATATATATATATATGGTATATTTAATTTAGAAGAAACAACATTAATAGCAAATGGATAATGGCCATTTATTTCGAGACTACTAAACTTCATTTCACTATTTTTCATTTACACACACCCTTGTTCTGCTAGTCTGACTCTGTTTTACTTCTATTTCTTGTTTGTGCTGATTGGTAATCATGTATGCGTAGGTGTTCGTGTGTTGCCGATTGCCAGTAGGAGTATATATCGTTGGAATGCAAAGTGATGTCCGAGATCTGGTTATTCGTGTATTGATGGTTTGAGAGCTAACCAATTATTGGCATTGTAAAAACAATAAATGATTGCGCGGGTGGTGGTAACAATTCTTTAAATAAAGTTTGCGAGCTTGAAGTAAACACCAATCCCATTGTATTTAACCAGTCGTCGAACAACATAGCAAAACTACCGCCAGCGCAACGCACTGACGCGTTTCGACCTTCCATGATCATCATCAGATTACGACGGCAAACTGACTATCGAGGATCAAACCGAATTGAATATATATGGAAATCAAAATATATATATATATATATATATATATATATATATATATATATATATATAGAAAGCAAAATTAGATATGCGGCTCTCACCTCTAGTAGTCTCACATACATTGTACTTGACTGGAAATGCCGTCTGCACAATATCTATGCATTCACGAACATTTAATGATTGTAGCTTACGTCACAAATAAATATATAGGCAATAAAATTACATAATAATTGATTGCATGAATGGTTTTGCTTTTTTGTTCCACGCCTTATTAAATAAATTGAGATTGGTGTTTTCTTCAAGTTCGCATACTTGATTTAAATAATTGTTACCACATTCTTGCGCAATCAATTTTTGTTTATTTGGATAGCATATATATTTATTTGTGGCGGAAGCTGCAATCAGTTAATGTTCGTGACTGCATAGAAATTGTTCAGCCTGTCAAGTGCAATCTGTGCGAGACTACTAGTTGTAAGAGCTGCATATCTAAGTTTGCTTTCTACATACATATATATATATATATATATAATGCGGTTTGATCCTCGCTAGTCAGTTTGCCGTCGTACTCTAATGATGATGATGGAAGGTCGAAACGTGTCAATGCGTGCGACTGGCGGTAGTTTTTCTATGTTTTTCGACGACTGGTTAAGTACGATTGAATCAGTGTTTACTTCAATCTCTCAAACTTGATTTACATAATTTTTACCACTACCCACGCAATCAATTATTGTTTAGTTAATGTTCATGTCTGAATAGAAATTGAGTTGTCGAAATTTTCAGTCAGGTACAATGAATTGGAGACCATTTGAGGCGAGAGCCGCATATCTCATTTTGTTTTTCATATATATGCAATGCGGTTTGATCCTCGCTGGTCAGTTTTCTGTATTACCCTGATGATGTTCATGGAACGTCGAACACCGGTAGTTTTACTATGTTGTTCGACGACTGGTTAAATATAATGTGATTTCTGTTTACTCCAATCTGGCAAACATGATTTAAATAAGTGAACCGACTGTTCATAACACCTTTCCGTTAATTGATAATAATTATTATGAACCTACATATTTTAAAACAAATCATGTATATTTCCTCATACGAAACAAAGCGCAGCTTTGAATTTGTAAAATATAGAATTATCTTTTGAAGATGCAAGTTTTGCTCACTTTTAAAACTTTCGCTTTCAGCTTCACTTTAATTTACCTTATTATAAGGCCTGTTATTCAATTTTTATTTGCTGTTATTGGTACAAAATGGAGCTTAAATTAGTGCTCATTTTAATCGCATTGATAATATTTAAAAGTTGCTTTTTGAATGTACGTTTTACCTTAAAGGAAATCGAGTCAGATTACCTATGAAGAACAGAGTGGTCGACCTGATATTTTTTTTCGTCTCCTACATTGGGATAAGTCCGTATCTTACAAGATATTTTCATAAAGGTCTTAATGCAATCTTCTGGTTGCATAAAAATTACTATAAATGTACGTGCTGTGTCATTTAAAAATAGTAACAATATAAATTTTTTGATTTAACACAAGGAATGAATAAATAATTGGGTGAAAACTACTGGTTATAAATGACACCGAATAAACCGGAAACGCTAAATCTACCTTGAAGTAACATGTGCATATTATGCACAACAACTATTACTCATACTACTACTACTACTACTACTACTACTACTACTACTACTACTACTACTACTACTACTACTACTACTACTACTACTACTACTACTACTACTACTACTACAACAACAACTACTACTACTACTACTACTGCTATTGATACTACTATTACTTTTACGACGACGACATTTAATAATACGATTACAACTACTAATATTACAACAGCTACAATACTACTACGACTACTTATACTAATATTAATTTTAATACTACTGCGATTAATTCTACTACTATTCAGACAACTACTAATACGTATGTTAAATCAACTAATACTCTTAATACAACTACTCCACCTAATACTACTACTCTTGCGATCACTACAAATACTACTTCTAATACAACTACTACTACTACTACTATTACTACTACTACTACTACTACTACTACTACTACTACTACTACTACTACTACTACTACTACTATTACCAATACTACTACTAATACTACGAATACTACTAGCCTACATACAATATGTATATAATAGTAATAGTAGTAATATATATGTATGTAACAAATAATAATATATAATAATAATAATAATAATAATAATAATAATAATAATAATAATAATAATAAGACTACTACTACCTGAACAACTCGTAGTACTACTAATATTAATACTATTACTACTACTAATATTGCTTGTTTTAATAGTAATTTAAAAAAATATATAAAATTATTAGTAACAGTAATAATAGAGATGTTTATAATGATATTAGTAAAATTAGTAGTAGTATTTTTAGTTGGAGTAATTGTAGTAGTAGTTGTTTCAGTTGTTGTACTAGTAATAGTAGCAGTAATAATATTATTATAATTGTTATTATTGTTACTATTATCATTAATATTTTCATAATGGAAAAATGTAATTTCCATTTCTCTTAATCGGTTAGAGTTATAATTAATTTATTGTATAGTTAGGCCACTAGAGAGAACAAACATGTATCACAGCACAGGTTGGCAAAAAAACATCGGTATCAATATCACCAATAACGAAATAAAAAATCAACAAAAATGGTGAAAACAATTACAAAATAATCTCACACCAACTATAAAACAGAAACATAGAAAATAGCTGAATGAAAAATAACAACAACAACAATAACGAATGTTTGAAGTACAATCACGTCAACGCAATGTCTGAACAATTATTTGAAATACAAATTGATTGGTTGGATAATTACATGATAGTGGCCTCTTAGTCAATTCCAATACAGAAAAAGAACGGCTTTTTGCTTTACTGCATAGTAGAAGACTGTGTAAACAATTTTAGCTGTTTGATTAGCATTGATAGCGTCAGCAAGAAAACATGGTTTGACACAAAAATAGAGGCGAAAAAAGTAACTCGAATGCATTAAATTATCTTTAAAAAGAGAATTTAAATTCGTAAAGAATTTCCGAACGTACCAGCGAAGTTATATCTATGCCAATTCGGTTGAAAGTAACACTTTGCCAGGCTAATCGAGGTAGGTAGAACAACATGCATTGAAATCCTAACATGAACGGGATCCAGTGATAATACGCTGCAAGCATGCACGCAAAGTTTAAAATGGAGATTTAGCATAGGAATTCAAATTTTAAATTCAAACTACTCATACAACCATAAAGGAGTCTGGAAATGCCTCGTTCGATTAAACTATCTTCTATACAAACAGCACAAAACAAAGCAAACAAGAGAAGTACGTATCATAAATTTAAATTCTAATGTATTTTAAATACTCATTGTTGCGGAGAACTAATAAATATGAAATTATGTATTGTGTTGCTCACCTAGTAATAAATTAGTTCACTTGTGACCAGAAGGATAAACCAGAGTCAGCATGAAGGGAAAATATAATCTCATGCAAATTCTTTTCGTGCTTACTAGCGACTCATCAGTAGGAGCCGGTATTACGCCCATTACCAACTTTGTACTTGGGTGAGCAATGTTGAATAATAGGACGTTACAATCTCCTTGACGAATGTGTAAACATGCAGAAACGAAGCTAACATCATATAGTCTTTGACAATGCGACTTAAACGATAACTCACACCACAAAAAAGATATACCGAGTCTGTAATGTATACCAACATTATGGCTATTGTGTCAGTAACCGATACAAACATTATAGTGCCGAAAAGGTACATGGGACTAAGATTATAGATATCAATGTATGCTATAGTTCACTGAAATCGAGAATTACAACTATTTCTGATCACCTGTTACTTCAGTAAATCCATACACTCTGGCCTTGATCGATATCAGTTATAACATTTCGAGGTAAGCATGACATCATTCAATTCAATACATAACAGTTAAATACTGCCTTTTGCGGAGAACTAATATATATGCAAGTATGTATTAGGTGTTGCGAATCTAGTAACAAATAAGTCCAATTATGACCAGAAGGATAAACCAAATACAGCACATTCGTTTCGTGTTTACTGGTGACTCATCAATAGGAGCCGGTATTACGCCCTTTACCAACTTTATACTTGGGTAAGGAATTTGGGATAATAGGACGGTAAAATCTCCTAGCTAAATATGTAAACCTGCAGTAGTGAAGCTAACATTATATAAATTCTTCGACAATGAAACTTCAACGCCTTTCCACATTATATAATATAAATACCAGTCTATAATGGATACCAACACCATAGCTATTGTCAGTAACCATTAATACAAATATTATGGTACAAGCAATTTTGTAATTTTATGATAGACATCAATATATGCTATAGTTCATTAGTAAAGTTACTACTATTTCTGAACGCCTAGTAGTCAGTAAAATCCATATACTCTGGCCTTGATCGATATCAGTTATCAACTTTCGCAGTAAGCATGACGTAGTTCAATTCAATATATAACAGTTAAATACCTTTACGGAGAAATAATATATATATATATATATATATATATATATATATATATATATATATATATGCAAGTATGTATTAGGTGTTGCGAATCTAGTAACAAATTAGTCCAATTATGACCTGAAGGATTAACCAAAGACAGTATGAACGGAATGTATAAGCTCATACACATTTTTTTCGTGCTTACTAATGAATTTTATTGCTAAGCAAAACGTTTATGTAATTTATTGGTCTACTATAAGTAGGCATGTCTAAAAAATCATAATACACCAGCTCTTTATCAACGCTTATTGAAGCGCATGCAGCGTGGTTAAGTACAGTGGTAATTATATGACGACCGATAGGACTGGTAAATCAGGATTTGAATCAAAGTGAGATTTGGTTTAGTTTTAGCCGTACTTTACGATGTTTCAGTCTTCACTGCCGATGATTGGGGAAGGTGTAGAAATGCAGCTATTCAGATTGACTGTCTGGTTAAATTTGTGTTAAGAATTTTAATTGCTCGGCAGTTGTGTAAAATAGATTGTTTTTATTTACCCACTAGCGTTAAATATTTGCCTAATTAGATCTTTCTAAATAAATATATATATATTCTGTTACATTTTGTAGAGAGCTACTGAGTTGATGATGGTTTGTAATTTATTTTGATTGCCCAAGATTTGAACGGAATAAATGTTGATTGGTTTTACTATTTGAAATTTGTTCATTGGTTACAATATTAAGTAATAATTTCATTTAAGCGTTTTTAAATCATTTTAGACCTAGATTGGCGTAAAAAGGACAGCACAGTCGTGTAGAAATTTCTTTAATTTTCAATGATGTACCTTGGTCTACGTGTTGAATTTTTAACAATCAATTTAACAATAATTGATTGCGCAGGTTGTGGTAACAATGATTTAAATCAAGTTTGCGAGCATGAACTAAACACCAGTCCTATTGTATTAAACCAGTCATCGAACAACATAGAATAACTAAAAATTAAATACTGTTTGTTGCGGAGAGCTAATATATATGCAAGTATGTATTAGGTGATGAAGCTAGTAACAAATTAGTTCAGTTGTGACCATAAGGATAAACCAAAGGCAGCACATGAACGAAATTATTTAAGGGCATATATCGGCTCCACCTGATGAGTCTCCAGTAAGCATAGGATGTGCATGAGATTATACTTTCCATGCATACTGCATTTAGTTTATCCTTCTGGTCACAACTGAACAATTTGTGCAGTTCTAACACCTAATACATACCTTCTAGAATAACTACCAGTCCACACGCATTGACGTTTCGTGTTCATCATCAGAATAGGACGGTAAACTGACTAGCGAGGATCAAACCACATTGCATATACATGGAAACAAAATTAGATATTCGGCTCTCAAATCTAGTAGTCTCACATACATTATACTTGACTGGAAACGTCGGCTGCACAATTTATATGCATTAACGAACATTACTTGTTTGCAGCTTTCTCCACAAATATATATATATATATATATACATATATATATATATATATATATATATATATATATAGGCAATACAATTAAACAAGAATTGATTGCGCGGGTGGTGGTAACAAATCTTTAAATCAAGTTTGCCAGCTTGAAGTAAAACACCAATCCTATTGCATTTAACCAGTCGTCGAACAACATAACAAAACTACGCGTCGTCGAACAACATACAAAAACTACGCGCTTGACCTTCCATGATCAGCTATGGGTGCAGACGTTGGGACACATCGACATTAATAAAGAACGAGGACATAACTACTATGCATATGCACACGAAGAATAGTAACATATGAAAATAAATTGTAAAAGCCTCACGTAATATTGCAAGTGCATCATAAAGTTATATATATATATATATATATATATATATATATATTAGTTATACAATAAGAAATTCTTTTAATTGCACGGATGGTGGTAAAATATTTGAGATTAATTTGCGTTTTTGCTGCAGTTATGTTTTCTCCTAGTTGCTAAACTATCAATTAAATTTCCTTTCATTTATAAGCGAAGTAAAATTTCGTAGGCAGCTTTCAACTCTAGTAGTCTCAAATATATTGCACTTAAATAGAAATGTACGCAACACTGTTTCGACATAGTCACGCGTATTAACATTTTACAGCATTTACCACGTGTATGTTTCATAATGTTAAACAATTAATGACCGAGTGGGTGGGTAAGACAATGCTTTAAATCAAGTTTGTGTTTTTATTATATATTTAACAATCTCCATTGTGTCTACACTTTCGCACGACACATCAAAACTACAACCAATCAGATGTGCTTGCGAGTTTTGACCTTTTACGATCATCATGAAAGTGAGGATGAAACCGCAATCCATATTTAAGGAAATCGAGAATACTTTTTAAATTACGTTTTATTTGCGCATCCAGAAGTACTAGCTTGTAATATCTTTTCTTTTCAGTTTAAACTTTATTACCCTTAGCTAATTAGCTAAATGAAGAAATTTGTTCTATTATTTATTCCCAGTATTGTAAAATGCAAAATATCGGTCAGGATTCTGAAAATCAAGTTTGGAGTGACGGGTGATTATGAAAACATTTTCCAAATAATGCATGTGAAAACTCTCGAATAGGGCAGACAATAGTGTCGCATTTGGAAACCTTTAACAAATTTTGTAAGGAAATCTTTAAACCGAACGTTGAATAAAGCCTTAACGATTGGAAGAAAATCTTGATTGTATGAATCTGAGGCCTTGTCATTAACATGAAACGAGAAGTTTTGAGTTTAGGCCTATTAATTTTTAAAATATTCGATCTAAGAATTCTAACATTTGTAATTTAATTGAATTAGGGATTTAAATTTATGTTTAAAATAAAATAAATTATTTCTTTATTTTTCAATTTCATTTAATCCTATTTAGCTTTAATGTGCTCCAAACCTTTATATCATGAAAGAATATCTGGGACAGAATTCTGATGAGCGATTTCTTTTAAATAAAATTGTTTCTCTGTACATTCTCTTGCATTCCCTCAAAACATCTGTAATTGAATCCATTGAAAAATATTTATTTAGCACTTTTTGAAAAGTAGATTTAATTTTACCTTGCTAAAGAAGTGCATTTTTAATTTTTTCCTTCTATTTCTTCTCTATTTCTCCCCATAACCTACCGTCCTTACGGGATAATATCTAGATCAGGAATTAATCTTACGCCAATTTGACTATTTACTATAACTAAATTCAGAATGTTATTGGCTTAGAAAGAAATTAAAAACAATGACAGCAGAAGCATAAGATAGGCTAACCTACACTGTTGCTTACTTGTTTACTATATCTTTATATATATATATATATATATATATATATATATATATATATATATATATATATATATATTTGTTTCTACAAAGAAACATATATAAATATTTTATATACGTTTTCGTGTGCATATATGTGTCTGATCATCTATGCCTTAAATGTTCTTACGATTTTTTTGTTTTTAACCAATTCTTTATTTAGGAATAAATGTTTTCAAAACGTCGTGATGCTAATCCTTGCACCAATGAAGATTTTGCATATACGCTGACCACTAAATTGAGGATTTCCACTCAGCATAATATTTTTGTGAAAATTTCCTTGATGATCAACTAAACCTATTATTTTTCAAACTGAACATAATATTAAAAATCATTTTACAAAACATATTATTATTATTATTTTAGCAGTGTCCGTTCGCAAATATTAGTTACAAATCACTAGAATTTGATTTAGTGTACATACATAATTAATAAACAGAAAAAATGGGATTTAAATTTATATTATCTTTAAATTAAATGAATAAAACCCGTTTTATATGTTTTAGTTTCTATTTTAGACTAGAAATTTGTTTTTCTGTTTCATAAAATATGACCGTGTCAAATTAATTAAAAAAAAATGAAATTAAAATTATTATTTTCAATCTGAGTTATTTGACTTAAATAAAGCGGATTTTAGTTATGTAAATCAGCCAGATGCAATTAGCTCTGTCTACAGATCGCTTTTGCAAGTTTCCACCAAGTAAACCTGTAAAACAACTTTCTTTTAGACGCCAAGAATGTAATCTACCGTGTGTTCTTTGGCTATAGTTTTGTTATTGATAAAAAGTTCCCATAAACTTAAATAAAGTGCACACAACTGTAACACGTTTAGCATATTTCGGCATAAAAGTGATCAATAATGTTTCAAATAATTAGTGAATGTATAACTAAAAATTAAATCAAATTTTCCCATTTAAAAACATAAAAAACACCATTATAAATTTAAAAGATGTCGTTTATTTCAGAACCATGTTTAGTTGTCATAAAGACGTCGTCTGAACATTTCTATTATGCGGAGAAAATGACCAGTAGAATAAAATGTGATATCAAGTTAATCATAAAATCTCATGAAGTATGAGGTATGTTTAAATGCGCATTTTATCAGCCGGGAGAAGTTTAAACATAGAAGGTGGTGAGAAAAAACTTTAAATGATTTATGACGATTGATCAAATATTTAGAGATGACCATCCGTAGCGGTTTGCTATTCCTTGACGCTAAGTGCTGAGTTTCCGAGATTTTCAGCAAGTTTATCTACCTGTGCCATATACCAACTGTGGTTTTCACTAATTATGTTGAGCATTGCCTGTGCACCTGGATATACCAAATCGCACCATGTCTCCCATAGTGGCAGCACGACATAATCAATAAAGCTTATCTAAAATATACAAAAGGAGAAATGATAATTGGTTACTTAGTACTAATTCATGCTTCAGATTGCAACTGAAGAAAAAATAAAGTTTTAATAAAAAGGCCGAAATTAAGTGCAAATTTACGCAAAGTTTGCGAAATTGTAATAAACTCCAAATTCATTCGGTGCTCAACCTTTAAATTAGGCGTACAAACATCAATTATTGCTATTGGCATATTTTGGTCTTCGTTGGCCAATATAAAAGCACTGTACAATTAAAAACGAACCACATTTCGTATACACATAGATGTCTAAGTTATTTTCAGCACCTAGTTACAAGTTAATACAAATAGGACCGGAAGAGTTATCAAAGATCAACTGGAATATAAAATGTTATCCCTTACACGCACGTGTATCGTGCTTATAGGTGAGTAATTAGCAAGAGCCTGAACAACACCTCAAATCCATTATATCATTAATAAAAAAGTGTATGGTAGATGATGAGTAGTCAGTAAACACGAAACGCACGGTTACATGAGATAAAAAGTTTTATTCATACTGCCTTTGATTGATCATTCTGATCTTTTTTAAACTAACTTTTTATTAAGTCTGTTGTACTTAATACAAGAATGCATATAGGATAATGCTATGCACCCACGAATAAATAACTTTACATATTTATACCGCTCTAATTATCTTGAATATGAATCACATCTGCAGTAGACACACAAAAATGTACATGGCCAGAAGTTTTACTCGAAAATTGTATTGCGGTCACGATAATAACCCGTTTGGACATTAAATATATTGTTTTCGATATTTTGTTACAAAAATAAGTTCCTTCAAATATAATTTTCTGTTAAACTCCTAAAGCTACGCATATTACTCTTGAGGAGTTGAAAGTTTAAATAGCACTAATAAGTAATGAAGTAGAATTATGATGAAGAATCTAAGGGGGATTATTTAGAACAAACTACCATAAGGGGAAGATTGTTAAAAATCACAAACAACCAATTTTGAATATATATATATATATATATATATATATATATATATATATATATATATATATATATATATATATAGTACTATTCCCATGTGCAAAAATAAGAAGAAATTTTTGAGATACAAGAACCGCTTCTTTCTCATTGTCTTCCCAAGTATCTCCAAATTAACATCTGTTATACATAAATTGAAAGGCAAAACAAGAGAGCAAAATGTAAACATGTAGAGCGTAAAATAAAGGAACAACCAATCAATTGCGGGCGATACCTCCAGTTCAAGCTCAATGCCGGAACATGCGTCGTCTATTTTCTATGAAACCGACTACAATTTGTTTATCCACGTAGCTTCGTATATGGCTATCTCTCTTTTTTTAGCAATTATTTAAAAGGCTACTAAATGGTATTAATAAATGACATAACAAAGTGGAGTTAGCCACATACGAAGCTTCATGGAAAAACAAATTGCAGCCGGATTTATGCAAGCAGAAAAAGCATGTTCAGGCATTGAGCTTGAACTGGAGGTGACGCACGAATTGATTCGTTTTCTCTTTCACACTCTTTATATTTACATATTTTTATCTTGTTTTGCCTTTCAATTTATGTATAACGAGATGATCATTTGTAGATACTTTAGAAGACGATGAGAAAGAAGCGGCTCTTGTATCTGATAATATTTCTTTTTTTGCGGATGAAAAGGTTATTATGAATTTAATTAAGGCTAGCATTGCAATATATATATATATATATATATATATAGATATTTCAAAGTATATTTTTTATTAGGAAGAGAAAACGAATTAAATAAAAAAGTGGATAATGTCGTTTATTTTGAAAATACCAATCTACATATTACAATCTGTCATCTATATACATCCTGGGTTTTTATTTGATTATCCCTTTTGTTATTAACCGGGATTTCGCTTCCTAACAAAGTTACACCGTGTAATATTGGAAGGCAATGTACATTATAAAGTATATATATATATATACATATATATATATGTATATATATATATATTTATCTGTATTCTTTTATTAAAACTCAATATAAAAGATCTGTATGAGTATCTTCCTTATATATATATATATATATATATATATATATATATATATATATATATAATAGAAAGGTTATGCTTCCGAACGTTCAAATATAATTTATATAGAATTGCACTTGGGGTTTTGCTCGATCCATGGTAACGCATGTGCAAAAACTATTTCTTTATAGACTGTGCAAAGATGCTAAAACAGTCAGGCTTTTTTTATTAAACAGTGAGTTATCAACGCTGGGACTCTTCTTGGTAGAGAAATTTTATCCAAGCACATTTTATTTTTCTGTCTGATGTTTTGAATGAATTTCGTCTGTCTGCGAAAAACAAATTTTAAAACCTTTTTCATAGCATCGTTATATAAACTAGACAAACGATTACTGAAATATGAAGCATACGATTCATAATAGACTACCCAATCCAAGCAAGTGTTGTGTTAATTTTTCGAATAACAGAACAACTTCTTTGCAACGTGAGTTTTTCACTTATGGAAACAAAATTTACATTCCTGGCTAAGCAAACCATATGGTAACAGTAACAGTGTTTGTATAACTTTTCAATCAAATATCTGATTTAAAGATGAATAATAATGACAGCCAACGATGGTTTAAAATTAAATTTGTCGAGATTTGTCCCAAATGTCTAACCTAGTCATCGTCAAGAAAAACCTTCTTTCATTATATCAAAAATGACATAATTACGAGGATTCAATAAAGACGGTGATCGTGTTATTTGTTACCAGAAAAAAGGATCTGGATACGTCTTCAGAGATCGCAATGGAATTGCTTGATTAAAAGTTCATAATTTGGAATTGTCGCTGAGGATGATGCATTGAAAACACGGAATATTTACCAATTTCTACAAAATAGAAAGATTACGAATGCTGTGCATAAAGGACTGATGGAAGTTGGAAATTTGGTACCTAAGGCGCGCCAATCTAGTTTTCTTTTAAGAACGATTGCTTCAATGGCGAATACATCGACAAATGCTTTAGTCAAATAGTTAGCTAACCTGTTAAAACTTTTGAGAAATAACCTATCTGAGTAAAGCTTAAAAGACAATATTGCATTTGTTGAAATAATAGAAAATTTCAATTTTAAATGCCTTTTGCCATGTCTAATTGGTGTTTTTTATTATATGTTAATGTCCCTCAAAAGGACAATATTGAATATTTGTCTCAATATGTTCGGCAGAACTTCTGAAATTGTAAACTGAATGGCGCGCAATTTAAAAGATCACATCAATTGAGTTTTTTAAACATAGAGTTCTTTTTTGCATAGCCTGCTTAGCTTTGTTTCTGATTATAGCCAATATATTTGTGTGAATCTTGGAACGGAATAACTTGGAACTATTCATATGACGTGAATCTCCTCAAACGTTTTGCTAATTGATGATGAGTGGCCTTTGGCAGCCGTGTTCATGCTGAGGAATTGCTTATTAAATTCAATAAATTTCATCAGAATATTGCATGTACATTTCAAAACTCTACTCTTCATTGTCTTGATGTGCTGCACAAGAGTATAACTGATAGAAATTCTATTTGAACAGTCTTCCATAAGAAAACATGAAAACGCAAAATTTACATTTCCACAGCTACTTAATATTGAAATGGAAAAAGGCTTAGGCGTGACATTGTATATGGAGGCGATGTGTATTTGGCTACCTAACTGTTCGCTGAATGAATTGACCGGTGTACGTAATATACTTATCATTAACGTTTGTCCCCGACACTCTGTAGATACGTATAAACCTATTGATAAAATGGAACCCGAATGGAATTTGTCTACATATGAAAAGAAACCAGTGTATATTTGAAACAAATATGAATGTGAAATATTGTGATCAGCGTTAAAATTTGCAGTTTTTGTAATTGACTTCGATTTGAATCTTTCCACCAACAAAAACTTTTACTTATTTAGAATAAGAAACCTCCATTGTAATACGAATACAAATTTTTCCAAAATTTGATTATAAGCCAAGTCGTCGTTATATATAGCTTTCTAGAAATAAACAGTATGTTCACTGAACTGTTCGACAGGTGAGACTATGAGATTAGTATTGAAGCGAAGTGGAAAAATAAGTAAATACTTTACGTACTCATTGTATCAAAGAAAAATGCCTAACTTGTTGTAACACACATAAATACAGCCATGACTGAAGCGAAATTTTGTTTTCAAATGAAATAAATATATACAGTCGATAAATCTGTCAATTTTCAGCTCCTATTGTGTTGAATACACGTTTATAAGACGAAATGTTCAAAGTATGTAAGATTAGACGACAGCCTATATACTGTTCATCTGAATTAAATGAGTCATCATTAGTATGCATTTTCGTTAGGGTAGCTCAAACCGGTGAAACACGGATTGTCATTCAAATACTTTTAAACAACGAAAAGAGAACGTCAATGGCGGCTTCTATTTTTAACGCTTTCCACTTATGAACCATTATAGCTTTCAATAACCGTAATTTGGAGCGAGTTACGTATTAGAATTTATGTCCGTCTTTATTCATACATACTCAAAGTTAAGAATGAGACATTTAAATCGGCTGTTGTCATAATTTGTTTAAAATGCCGATAGTCAAATCTGATTGTGTTATTTTGCTTATGTGCTAAACGCGTAAGAATATGGTTTTTTAATTGATCGTTCGAATGGCTTACTATACTTTTAATACAGCTATTTTAATAGTTCAATGACAAATTTTCATAGTACCCTATCCATTTGAAAAAACAAAAGGAAATTTTATCAAATAAAATTTCTTTTTATTTCTGCACATGGAAAGGATACTAGGCATTTTATAAAGGCTCGAATTCCAAAAGTTTAAATATTCGATTCAATTTTTGCTTTGAGATTGTCCATAGAGCATTAAAATTTTTTTGAATGTGATCATTTTATTTAGGCATAAATTTTTTATCAAATTATCCTGTATTTAACTTTCTTACTTACAAATAATTGAGTAGAAACAATAGACAAATAAAATTATCATGCTTAACCAATAGGAATTTCTTTATTTTACGGTGCACGTTATATAAATCAAGCAGGCTGTCTTTCAATACACACTATTTTTTTAACCGACAACTTTTTCAGTGAATTTAAATAACTTTGGCTCTTTGAAGGACAATGAGTCTTTTGTTGATAACGTTATTTTAACCGATAAAAATACTCATTCAGTCTGTTCATTTTAGCATTGAAGTGGAGTTTTCTTAAACGGTTTGATGTAAATTTGAGCTGATATCAAAATTAACGGTTGCGGGACAATTGATAGATCGGTATAATCTTGATTCCTTTACAGCCAGTTTAAAAAAAAATTATTGATGGGTTCTCACTGGTCCTTTATTCTGCTTGTCCGGAAATGTTCTTTAATTAAGATTTTCCAATTTTTTCCAGAATTTTTGGAACTTCAGTGTTAACATCATACTCACAGGAATAGATCAGATTGTGGCTAATGTATAATAAGAATTTAGTTTGCTAATTAATTTCGTTTTGATTAGTGAAAATTAACTCCAAAATTTTTGTTACCGGCAGTATAACCTTCAGTTGTTCCCATTATTTACATTTCTTTTTATAGAAGTGAATCTTTGTACATTTATTTTTGTTGGGGTTTTATATCGCTGATCAGTTGATAATTACGTACGTACATAGTTTACTCCGACGTCTTGACAAAATACATTTTCAAATTTATGTTATTTTAGTCCAGATATTGCAAAACGCTAACAGTCAATTGTGGATTAGTAACAAATTCATTCAGATATGACCAAAATGATAAACCAAGGACAGCATAAACGGAAAGAATAATCTCACGTGCACATTCTTTTTGTGCTTACTGACTGTGCTTACGGAAACAAGCCTATGCAAGACGTTCTACACACCCTCGCCTAAGGGTAGTTGACTCTGCCATGGTCGCGTAGGTCGAGCCCCTGGAAGTATCGACTATCACCGATGGTTCGTACGTGAAAAGGTTGATGCATCAATAATATAATGTTAGTATTAAATAATCATTGATTGTAAGTAGCCGTGATAACAATTACATTTTAATCAAGGTTGCGATCTTGACATAAACACCTGATCCATTATGTAAAACATTTGTCAGTATAAACTAAGAATTGCATAGTGTAGAAAAGGCAATTCATCCAGTAAACCGGTTTCGTCATTATTGGGAACTTATCACGTACTATCGGCGGCAAATTCTGGACAGAACGTGATGAGTTCCCAATAATGACGAAACCGGTCTACTGTATGAATTTCCTTTTCCAGACTATACAATATTTAGTTTATACTGGAAAATGTATGTACATAATCGGTCAGGTGTTTACATCGGGATCGTAACCTTGATTAAAAAGTAATTGTTATCATCGCTAACGCAACTAATGTTCGTTTAATACTTCAGCTAGAAAAGATCATGCATTCTATAGACCTGCATTGTACCTGTTGAATACGTGTCAAATAATTGTCAGATTTTGCCACGAACGGGATTAAAATGTTTTAATAAATCTTTAAATCAGCATCCCTTTGCCAAGTAGTGTTGTGTCCTCTCTTTAAAGACAGATCTGGTGTGTCTAGTTTGAACTTTAGATCGAGAGATTCCAAGTAGCTCAATCTAAATGAAAGGTAACTCCAAAACCGAAGTTATTATGTTAACAAAATTGCTTTTATTGCACGCAGAGGTAGCGCTGCAGTGTTAATAAAGACTCAGGAGCAAATTTACCCCCGATCGGAGTCCCATTTCCAGCAAATATTTGCCAGTATTAGGCGAACTGACAATAAAGACGAAACGAGAATATTTAATGAACTGCAATTGCTTCCTTAAACTACGTTTCGTTTATAATGGAAAACATATATATATATATATATATATATATATATATATATATATATATATATATATATATATTCATTTATAAAGTCTTGAGATTAAAACATAAAAAAATTATTTCTTCTTTTGATTGTTACATAAAATAGCTGCAGTAAATTTCATCACCTCAATAAAAATGCATTATTCCAAAATATATAAACGCGTTGTGTTGAAGACATATCCATGCAACGCGTATGCGTTTATCGCGGGAATTTGAACTGACATGATCAAATTGACTTATTTTACCAAACAAATTTATTCAGAAGTTTCGTAATGAATAAGATTAGAAACGAAATATGTTCATGTTCAATTTCAAATATTTATATTTAAGAATCTCTTAATGTTTTCAATAATAGTTGCACAACAAGAAAAATAAATTATTTAATTTTAAATTGAAGTACCAGTTTAAAAAAGTATTATTATGCACAATTAAACATTTAAGCTGAAAGAGTACATTTGTTAAAACTGAAGTATACAGATGGATAATATATTACGCATCGATTTTGTCTTCCTTTAGCCTGGATGCGTACTTGGAAATAGGCATCACTAGGATCTTTGCGAAACCGGCAGTGCAAAGCATCAACCCGCGAACACAAATCGCAAAGATTCATCATATGAATCTCGCACTCCGCTAAAATTCAAAGGATATCGGTCATTAATAAGTGTTCCAAAGTAAGTACCTGAGATTTAGGAATGCAAGCTGATTGTCGATCACACATTGGGCTTATGTCAAGTTTGGCCATTCGTTCTTTGTCGCCCTGTAGAAAGAATTCGTTTGTAATCCTGTCCACCCATTGCCGATAGATGGCCAAAGGCTTGGCTGGATTGCTCAGATCGGCGGCATGCACAAGATTTTGAAGAATCTGGATGTAACAAATGTGTACATCAATATGCGGGCAAATGTCGCCAAGTTAAAACGGCTCAGTAAGCAAAACGAATAACTAAATGTTAAATTAAAGCACAACCTAATTCAGGATTGATTTTGTGATTATAAAATGTGTGAAAAGTCAATTTTGTTTAAATAGTAGTCATACTGACCTAAATACAGAAATTAAAATTGACTATTACAGTAAGAACATTAGGAGCCATATATAATGCTAGAACTGTATTCGAACCAACGCTCACATTAGACAATATACCACCAAACCTATGCAATACATACATTGGTCAGTATTAATTAAGAATTGTGTTATCTAGAAAAGACAATTCATCCAGTAGACCGGTTTTGTCCTTATTGGGAACTCATCGCATATTGACCAGAATTTGCGCGGACAGGGTTCGAACCAGGGCACGTCTGCTTAGGAATCTGGTGTTCTAACCACTGAGCTACCATGCCGAACGCTGTACACCATTTTTAGTCATATACTCACTAATGAAACTCGATTAGTTTCTTTATTTTATGTGGAGCTCATATGGGCACGCCTGCCCAGGTTCAAGCCCTGTCCACGGTGATTAGTTCCCAATAAGGACGAAACCGGTCTACTGGATGAATTGCCTTTTATACACTATAAAACTCTTAGTTTACTCTGACAAATCCATGTAATTAATGAATCTGGTGTTTATATCAAGTTCACAACCTTGATTATAATAAATATTATCATCGTCCGCGTAACCTATGTTCGTTTAATTATATAAATGTTAATTTCAATACTACTTCTCCATCTAGTGTGGTGTCTATACAATAACGACAGATTGTGGATAGCCTGTTGGAACTTTGGGTATAAATGGATACCACATGAGCTCCACCTAAAAGAAAGAAACAAACCGAGTTCCATTAGTTAGTATATGACTAAAAATAGTGTGTAGTGTACGGCTGTGTAGCTCAGTGGTTAGAGCACCAGATTCATAAGCAGGCGTGCCCATGTTCGAGCCCTGTCCGCAGCAAGTTCTGCCAGTACCTGATGAGTACCCAATAAGGATCAAATCGGTCTACTGGATGAATTTTCTTTTTTACACAATACAGTTCTTAGTTTATCCTGAAAAATGTATGTACTTAATGGGTCTCGTGTTTATATCAAGTTCGCAACCTTGATTATAATAAAATGTATCACGTGTTATCAAGTTTGAAAATTGCATGAGTACAAAAGTATCTTACAAAGACTATAATCTATCCTATGTAGTGAAACCGACGCGTCCAATTAAGTTTAAAACATGAAAACGTAAAACAGTCTGTAAACATGGTCATACACCTTCAATACCAAAGGACACAAATATTAACATGAATCAACTTTAATGAAAATAAATTTTCGATGGTTATTTCTTTGTTTTGAAATAAGTGACGATTTCAATATATTCAAATCTAAATCCGACCAATCATTTGCGGTCGGACAAATGATTAATTATATATCTTGCCGATGGTATGACATAATTACTACTTAAGACGATAATTATCATAAAAAATGATAAACCCCGGCTTCGTCCTTATTAGACATGCTTATAGCAATTAACATGAATGTCATCGGCGTTTGAGCCTTAAATCCTCGCGAAATAACGCCATCTAGCCGAATTCTTGTTTGTTTCCTGGCTATGTAAAAATTCTACGAAGTGTATGATCATTTCTAACTTTAGAATTGATAATGAATGTGGACTGTTTTGAACGATGGGACAACGAAATTTTACAGAAATGAACTTGTCTTAATTATAAAAAATAAATGGATAATTTGAACGAAATATAGATTTAAATTATGGGGTATCCTCCGTGGATGTAAATTTCGCTTAAAATTTTCAAAACGCAAGTTATAGTTTACATGTTATTAAGAGTTAATTTATATACGATCAAGATTCAATCTTGGCATTATTTAATTTGCATCTTCAAGTTTATGCCCAATATTGCACAATTAAATTTGCTTTCTGTGATCTAAACATTTGTGGACATATCTCCACTGTGCGTCATTATATTTTCACGATTAAAATTACTTTAGTTTGCTACAATATAAAAGACATTGACGAAGCTAAACCCAAATAGATAGCCTTTGATTTGTGAAAGGTAAAAAACGAAGAAGATTAAAACGGAAAGAGAGAGTGAAACGGTCAATCATTTGGGTGCATCTCTTTCAGCTCAAGCCAAATGCATGGCGCACACAAAGGATTAACTTTAATTTATTATTAAATATAATATTATACAAAATGAAGTAGTATGCCAGAGGTTTTTGAGATGATTTAATGAGTTACCTGAACACGAACTGAATAGGAGTCAAGGCCCAGTGTTACCTGGCCGGAAGCTCTGTGGATCTCCACAGTCGTCTTAAGTTCAGCCAACAAAGACATGTGTTTTGTCATGTCTGTCGCCAGTACCTACATTTGCAAAGAAAGCACATATAAATTATGAGTAAAATCTGGCATATCTAACGTTATACAACGTAATTCATAATTTTGTGAAAGACATCCAAATTAATTAATTATGAAATACATAAAATACTGGGTTTTCATATAATTGTGTGCAGATATTTCATTATATAATATTTATAACAATTGTGATTGGACACAGGGATGTTGTGTGTGATTGACAAAGATGTGTAAAACTACCGTCAGTCAAACGTACTACGCTGTTGCCATGTTGTTTGACAACTGGTTAAATTCAATGGGATTGGTGTTTACTTCAAGGTAGCCAGCTTTACTTAAAGAATTGCTACCAACACTTGCGCTATCGATGATTATTTTCTCGTATTACCTCTATGTATATGTGGCGAAAGCTGAAGAATATTAATCTTCGCAACTGCATAGAAATTGAGCAACCGATTTTTGTGGTCAAGTTCAATGTATGCGAGACTGCTAGCGGTGAGAGTAGCATATCTAATTCTGCTTTCCTTATATATAAATTACGGTTTGATACTCGCTAGTCAATAAGCCGGCCTACACTGATGATGATCACAAAAAGTCGTAACTCCTAAGTAAGCGTGACGGATGGTAGTTTTGTTATGTTACCACAAACCGAGCGATCATTTATTTTTTAATTGTATTACTTATATATATGTCACGAAATCTGCAAAAAGTTAATGTTCGTGAATGCACAGAAATTGTGCAGCCGCCAGTTTCACTCACATGCAATACGTGCGAAATTAATAGAGGTGTGAGCCGCATATCTAATTATGCATTTCTTATTTACGCATTGCAGATTTACATCGTACTCTCACGAGGATTATGGAAGATGGAACGCGTCAATATGTGTGATTGATGGTAGTTTTTCTATGTTGTTCGAAATCTGGTTAACTAAAATGGGATAGGTGTTTACTTTAAGCTTGCAAACTTGATAAACGGAAATGTTACCACCACCTGCGAAATCAACGATTACTTAATTGTTTTACCTATATATGTGGCGAAAGCTGCAAAAAGTTAATATGCGATCCGTAAATCAAACTATGCTTTTCTTACATACGCATTGCAGTTTCATCCTAGCTAATCAGTTTGCCGTCGTACTGTGTTGATGATTATGGAAGGTGGCAACTTATGAAAACCTTACAATAACAATTGCATTTAAGTTGCTAAATATTTACGAAATAATTTGTCTGATTTATTTACGATTAATTATTCAGTTCAGTTTCATCCTAAAATCAAATTCTTATCTAAAATAAAAAGACAAATATTATTTGTGGGCAAATATATAATTTTAGAGAAAACAAGAAAACAGACCTAGATCTTACAAAATAAATGCTTTTATCTGATATTTGGAGATATCGAATTGTTTGGCATGATACGGAATCCAGTACGTTTTTAAAAAAATTCCGGGTTTCCGTATCTTAGCATTATTTTTATGAGAGGCCATAGAAAGTGCCTTAATTTTGCACAATTTAAAATTAACTTTTGTTCGACTCAAAAACATTCATCCAGTATTTCTTTTGCAGTGCGACTAATTTGTAATCATTGAGCCAAATTCTTATGATGAAAATGATTATTCAACTCACACTACAATACGAATTTTGCATTTGATTCAGGGTTGAATAGCAATAAAATAAATTAGATTACTGTTAATTTTAATTCTGCTGATTTAATTGAAATAAAATATATAGCATTTAAAAAAATCAAGGTTGTGATCTTGATCTAAATAATACATCCATTATATACATGCATTTGTCAATATAAACTACGCATTACATAATGTAGAAAAGGCAATACATCTAGTAGACCGGTTTCATTCTTATTTCAAAAATCTTAAAAAATAAATATAAATTATATGTAATTATTAGTTTAGATTAAATTTTTGTTGTATATTAGACATACTTACTAAATCAATGACAATTTTCCTGAAGCTTGACCGTTGTTTTTTAGAAAGACCTTTTAGAATGTCACAATCCGGCTCATTTTGAAGAAGTCGAAAAGTTACTGCCAAGTGATGATTTTCCAAAACTGACGTATCATTGTAAAAAATCGCCAACTGGTCAGCTAAAATTTTATAAATTAACTTAGTTAACTAACAAGATTGACCGGTTTTTTCTTTGAAAGCCAAGAGATTCTGGAATACTCTTCAAGTGAAAATTTGTGGTTTGTTAATAAAATTGAATATTATTAGAAACCGATATGCGAATAAACTGGAAGAAGGAGAATAAAATTTAATTGGGTCAAGCAAAAGTCTAAAGACAACGAATACAGACAGTTAATGATGAGAAAAAAGGTGAAAATGCGAAAATAAATCGGTAAAAGCTTGAAGTTCATTCTATCTTAAGCAATATCTGATGCTGAGTCTCTATATCAGTTTGTATTTTGACTGTGGCGTTGATGCTTTCGGTCGAAATGAACTGCCTAGACGTCAATATGATAAACATTTTCTGGGTTAAACAATGAAAGAATTCAGGATTCCATTGTGCAATCATTGACTGTTTATAAAAAATTAAGAAGCGTAAACCTATGAGGTGGTACGAGCAATATGTTGACATTGTGTTTGCCGCTGAATTTTTTATGTGCACTCGTCCATTCATGTATGACGTTTTCATTAGCTTTATTTGCCAACCGAAATTTAGGGCGGTATCATAGCATATTAAATAATTTCTACATCTTCAACTCGACTAATTTCTTTCTTTGTCAAACAAAAATAATGCTTGCCGAATAGAGATGATGAATTTGCGTTACAATCAAAGTATTTAAAAAAAACTTTTATATTTATTTTGAGTGAAAAAAATGAATATTTTTACATTTGATGAAATAAATAGAGTTAATTAGCATTGAAAAAGCCACGAATAATCAAAATAAATTACAGGAATTCAATAAAAATATAAATCTAATTACTTCAAATGTTATGGATGAATGAAATTGTGTTGACAAGAGCAATAGAACTGGCAATTATTTTCGTAAAAATTATTTTGTTAATGTGTTATCTTTCATGCAGCAACCCATGCTTAAAATACTTTGCAAATATTTGAAAAAATTGTAGTATGCAGTCGTTTCGGAAGGCTGTGTCTTGATGGAAACACCACGAATTTTTTTAGCTATATTTGAAATTTTGTTGTTTTTGTGCATAACGTACTAAATGGGTGCTAATATACATCTATTCTGATCGAAATTTCTCCTGATGGACGATTGTTTTATTTTATTAGACGACACTATTGTTGAAATTGTGTATTTGGTGGTGCGATCTATTAACAAATTAGTTCAAATATGGTCAGAAGAATAAATCAAATTCAGCATGAACGGCAGGTATAATCTGATGTGCACATTCGTTTAATTCTTGCAGGCGACTCATCAGTAGGAGCCGGAATTAAGTTTCATACTCACCTCTATATTTAGGCGAGGAATGTGAGAAAACTGGATGGTCCCATCTCCTATACGAATACGTAAACCTACTGTAGTAGGGCTAACTTCATACAAAGTTTTCGGCAATGCGAATTTAAACCCAATTTACTATGTATAATATGTATACCGAGCCTGATAAGGATTCCAACACTATGAATGTTGTTTTAGTACCAGGTACCATCACTATCGTTGGCTCAAAAATACGTATTAATCTAGGTTATTAACTGATTAAAAGGATTGAACAAATACAGCTTTTTGAAATCTTATATCTAACAATTCTAGTTGACAGTTTATTACTTCAAAACAAAAAGCAAAATAATTTTTTTGCATAGAAATTTACATTTGAGCATTGTAGGAGAAATATCGTTAAACGATACAAAAGTACGTATCGCAAATTTTTGTTAAACCTAATTAGACTGTACAGACTCTTTTGTTCATATATATTATTTAAAATATCACATATTTATTTGTAGATTTAATATTTTGTAACCGGTTTCTTATTGATGCAATATTCTTTCTTATAAAATATTTAAATCTCATTGCTGCGAGACGCTATAGCACAAGTTGTTAAATTGTTAGGTACGTAAAAATTAATGACATTTTCAATGAACATGTTAAAAAATGGTTAGATTAACCAATTCAGCATTATTTGATTGCATTGATGCTGATAACAGTTATTTAAAGAAAACTTGTGCACTTAGTATAGACATCAATCAGATTGAACAAAGCACAAGCAAAAGACTTACGATCGTGTTTTGTGATCAGCTAAAAACGCCGGCTGTTTAGATGTAATTTTCGATTGATTGGCTAGAACAGATTTGGTGTTAATATCAAGCCCGTAAACTTGATTTAAATAATTAATTTGTTAATTCGTCATTCAAGTTGTTATTCTCAATGACTCTCTACTCAACACTGTTGGTACTTCTCTAATGTAAACTATTCTACATTTTAGAATCTCAGTGCATTAATCAATGGGAACGTGCTTTTATACTGATGCATTGACATGTCCTTCCATTTACCCCAACTCTAGTTGGCTATTCAATTGTCAGTCCATAAAATAATAATATTCGTAAAGTTCACAATGTAATCTTATCAGACTGGTCCGTTCAAACTTCAAATTACTATTTTTATCGACAATTTAGCATTATAAACGATGTCAAATTTATTTACTTTCTCGTACGGCCATTCCACGAAACTACACTCGTCAGTGTTCACTGGCATTTGCGTAAAATTAGCTAAGCTGAAATAATTAGTGTTGGCGCTCGAGTTTATATGGTGGCCGTCTTGGAAAACCTTACATCAAATGGCCGGGTATAAGGCGCATGAGGACAAACATCTACAATATTTATTGTAACTTGCGTTAAAAATCCACAAAGGATTGACAAGCGTCTACCGGTTTAAAAACCAGTTTTACCTGATTTGCAGATATTAATTACTGCATTAGAAATAATTGCAAGTATGTCTTAGTTGTTGCGCACCTAGTAACATATTAGTTCAATTATGACCGGAAGGATATACCAAAGACAGCATGAACGAAAAGTATAATCTCGTGCACATTCGATTCGTACTTACTGGTGACTCATCAGTAGGAGCCGGCATTACGCCCTTTAGCCACTATATATTTGGATGAGGAATGTGGGAAAGTAGGACGGTAATAGAAATATTTTTTTTGAGTAAGGCCTAAATTTTATTAAATTAAATGGACACTGTACATAAAAAACCTAGATAATTCCAGTCATTGTCCTGGCAGTAATCTCTAGTTTCCTTTTTAGTATAAGCAATTAACCTGGTAGTATTTACGAAACCTTTATTTATTCAACTAAAGACAAACAAATACACTGAACCGAAGCATATTCTGACAAACGACTTCCTATTTCTTTTCTGCTACCACAATAAACTTAAACTTCCTCAGAATTTATCTAGTTTTTTAACACTTACATTAAAAACTAAGCAAAGTAAAGTGTAAAGAAGGAAAATCGGTTTCAGCCTTATTTGAATCTCATCACATGCTCGAACCTGGGTAATTCTGCTTCGGAATCTGGTGCTCTAGCCAATGAGCCACTCAGCCGATCTATAAAATGCAATTCACCCAGTAGACTGGGTTCGTCCTAATTGGGAACTCATTTGGCGTGGAATAAGTCGGTTTTTAGCCCCCAACTTTAAAAAAATGTGTGAAATCGCAAATAAAGAATGATGAATAAACACAGAAGCAGATTGACTAAAGTGTAGGTATTAAAAACTGTTTTAATTTCAAATAATGTATGGGGAACAACATAGTTTGAACAATAAATATTTAAATTTGATCTGCTTAACACTTTACTGCCAAAGATAGCTTATGTGGCAATAAACCTGCTTGTAGATTTTTTTCGCTTAACAAAAACCGTATTTAGTCTCTACTCGAATAATTCAGTTTTGATTTGTCAATTTTACATAGGTTTTATATGCATTGAGGTGGCGGTAAACATTTTCTAACCAGTAACTTTTTTAAAATTGTGGTTAAATCAATGATCATTCGGCAAACTATACACCATCAATATTCCGCGCAAACCGTTTTAATTTATGTGTTTAGACGATTTTATTTCTTAAATGGATTTACATCAGTTAGCGCAACATCTGAACACAAATGTCGAGGAAGCAAAATTATTCAAAATCAGAATAGGTAGCAAGCTGAAATGAAGGCAAGAAGAAAACAAACTTGTTTGCCAAGACACAGCATCAAAATGTTTTATTGATGCTCTCATAGTGCCAAAGTGGAATAGAAACACAAATGATTTATACTCGCAGTCATTTAGGCGGTCGATAAAATGCATTAATAACTGATTATATTTGTCTATTTCATTCTTAGGTTTCAATCAATTTTGCCAACTGTGTATTTCCTTAGGAAGCAACGACAAAATTGAATAAAATAAGTGATTTTACCGTCATTAAAAGCAAATTTGGTAACAAAAACGAGCACGAGGAAAAAAATCTCGCTTTGTGTAATGTTACATAAATTAAATTGAATGTTGAAAATATTATGGCACAACTTTTTATGGAAAAACACGTTCAGAATGAAACATTTTTGCATGATTATATATTGATTAATATTAGTAAATTGAATTTTAAATGTGTAAAAAATAAAATAATCAAACATTGTTCAATAAAATTGTTAATCAAAACGTAGAAAGTAATATATTTCATACATTTGAAAGTTTCCATATGTAAAATTTACATGCATATTTTATATAATACACCTGGAATTGATTATTCTTATCAGGACATTAAAAGCAATATATGTTAAGAAAAGCCAGTAAAATTTATTAAGTTGGTATTCATTACTGGTTCGATTTATATTATATTAAATGTGTTGGCTTTGAAGTCGCATTATCGCAAACTTTATAAGCAGTTAACTCAATTACTGCTTGAATGCACATTCAAATAGGAGATTTTACCGTCCACTTGTCCCACATTTGTGGACCAAATATAAAGGGGATATCGGACGAAATACGGGTTCCTACTGATGAGTTGCCAGAAAGCACGTACTAAATGTACACATGACATTATAGCATTTTTCAGGCTGACTTTGGAAAATACTATTAGTACTATTTGAAATAATTTGCTACAAGTTACGCAATACCTAACAGACAGTTGCATATATATTAGTTCTTCGCAAAAAACAGTACATTACTGTTAAATATTTAATTGAGTGATGGTATGTTTACTGTGAAATATCACAACTGATGTTGATCAAGGTCAGAGTGCACGGATTTGCTGGAGTAAGAGATGTTGATAAAAACTTGTAGTTTTTCATTTTGGTAAAATTTAGACAAAACCCATGTGTTGTTATTGTGTACACGCTTGGTATTTGTAGACAAATGTGTTAATATCATATGCAGGCTCGGCGTTTTGAATTTTGGGCTTTTTAGTATCATCATCAACGATTTTGTAATAAGGTTACTTCATTACTGCTTTTGATAAACATTCGTATAGGAGATTGTACTGTCCACTTTCCCCACTTTTCTTGACTATATATATTGGGGATAAATAGCCAGTAAGAAAAATATTTCGCAAACTTAGTGTTTCTTTTCCACAAAGAAAAATTCAATTAGAATCAGTTTAATCAATTGGCAGTCACTAAGTCACAATGAACTTACTAATAAAGTAAAATATTTGAAAAAAATTAGATGTCGCTGCTCAAGTGAAATTTAGAATATTCGTGGATCAGAATATGCTAAGGCTAAATAAGAATAGCTAAATAGCAATACTTAATTTACTTAACATGCAGAACTTGTGATGTGTAGTAATGTTTAATACGATCATAGGAAACCACGAAATTGTGAACCAAACATTTGTTATTTCGTTAAAACTACATTTAATTATTCAAACTTCTGGCGAATTAGTACAGGAAAACGTAGAGGACTGATATACATATCTTTTTTTAAATTATTCGACGCGAAAATATTTAAAAATATTACAAGACATAACAAAGTTATTAAAATGTATACGTGGGGTTTGTGTCTGTAAGAAGGGTACAACCAATCAATATAGTGCATCACATCCAGTTCACACTCAATGCCTGGACATTGAGCTTGATCTCGAGGTGATACACGCAACTGATGTGTTGTTCCCTTATTTCACACTATATCCACATTTTAATTTATGGTTTCAAGGTTTATAGAAATAGTGTTCTAAAAATTTACAACTTACCTGAATTTATAAGAAACTGATTTGTAACTCCAGGATGGTCGATGTCATGTATAATACAAGCGAACAAAGTGGCGAATTTTTCGAATTCGCTGAATGTCGACTAAAGGTTTAGAAAGGATAAAATTAAAAGTAACGAAAAGCACTGTTAATGACACCCGGTATATATTTAAAAAAAAATCAATTAACCATCACTGGCACTAAAAATGCACTTTACTTAGTATAAATATGCAAGCGAGGCGTAGGGTCGAGCTACGTGATATTAATACAAATTCTATCGTGTTAGAATTATTGATGTAGAAGTTCTAGCCAATGCAGGATCAAAAAAAAATTTTAAGACGAACTGCATTGGCACATTTATGCAATATTTAGTTTAGCCCGAATATAAATATATATCCGAGATTCTTTTTATGTTCATATAATGGTTTAAACGAAATAAAATGACAAAGAGATTTAAATTGTTAATTCATTTAAGTTTTTAGGTGGACATTTACTCCCTAGCAAGGCACCTGCTGTGGGCGTATCCTAATTTAATTGGATAAATAGTTAAAGTCGTAGAATTCGCCAAGCTGTTTTTGAATACTAAATTTTTCTAAAATTTATAGGCGATTATTTACCAAATAAATTCAATTAACAAGGCCTTAAACATATTTGTGTTATTGATTATAATCGATGAGTAGCTCCTAATTATTTAAAAATATTATACCCGTTCCACTTTTAAAATAATAATAAATTCATTCATAACAAATGTCAGTTTGGAATACAACAAGCATGGTGAAATAATTAACTTTGTTTATGACAAAATCCGCCGAACAAACTCGGAACAGACAATAAAGAAACATTTCTGGGTCCAAAAGCGGTATAAAGATATTTACACACTAAAATATAAAGGGAAAATAAACAATTTGATTATATATATATATATATATATATATATATATATATATATATATATATATATATATATATATATATATATATATATATATATATATGATACCTAATTCTTTAAATCAAGTTTGCGAGCTTGAAATGAACACCAATCTCATTTTATTAAACCAGACGTCGAACAAAACCAAACTACCGCCAGTCGCAAGGAACTGACGCGTTTCGATCTTCTATCGTCATCATCATAGTAAGACGGCAAACTGACTAGCGGGGATCCAACCGCACTGCATGTATATGGAATGCAAAATTAGATATGCGGCTCTCACATCTAGTAGTCTTGCATACATTGCACGTTTTTCTTCTGGATATTTTAGGTTCCGGCTCAAGACACCTTCGTCAATGGTAATCTCATTGCCCAAAGAAATTTGACCATTAATAAATCAAATAGCTAAATTTATGCTTACTGGTAGATTTCTTAACCACAACTAACTTTTCATTAGATGAATGCGCATTATATAAGTGTATTTGTGCATGCATTAGGAACTGTACGCTTAGTAAAGATAACCATCCGTAGCATAATTACAAATAATGACGATGCTCTAGATAAACTCACGTATGACATGCGTCTGTATGTTTAGAACGGAGAAGCAATCTGTTAAATGTAATAAACTGCACACGTGTGTTTAATTAAAGTTAACTGAAGTTATTAATGTCAATTACTCTTTGCACACTTCAGATGTTTCTTTGACTGCTTATTTTATTAAGGAAAGTATTTGCGAGTAGCCTCCCTGATGCCGAGGAGGACATGATGATGTGAATTCACCAGGTTCTGATTAGCCCATCAGATTATAAGGATAAGATGTATGAGCAATTTTAAAACATGAAGGTACACTCTAAATAAATAAAGATCCTATTGATAAGCATAAACGAAATTCTTTTTTAAAATGTTCAAAAATATGTCTACTTATATCGAATTAGATTAAATGCGTTATCAAAATCATATATAGAGAGATACAGTCGCGACTAGAGTATATAATTTATTAAAATGACATAAATGTGGTAGCCCCTTGAGAATTATCTCTAATGTCATAAATTTCTATGACATCAAGTAGGTTAATATGCATTCTTATTGGATCACATAATAATGAGTTTATAAAATTCCGTTGTGCCTGCCGGTAAATTTGTATTGAAGGCAAACGATAGGTTGGCGAGCTGAGATGTAGCATTCGTGTTCACTACTATAAAAATGCTAAAGAATATTCCATTATACATTAGGTGTTGCGCACCTAGTAACAAATTTGTTCAAATATGACCAGAAGGATAAAACAAATTCAGCATGAACGGAAGGTATAATCTAATGTGCAGATTTGTTACGTGCCTACTGGCGACTAAATAATAGGAGCCGTTATTAAACCCTATATCCAGTATATATTTGGATAAGGAATGTGGGACAATTTGCCGGTACCATCTCCTATACGAATGTGTTTGACTATGACACTTAAAGCCAACTTACTAAATTTGATATATATATATATATATATATATATATATATATATATATATATATATAACGAGCCCGCTAAGAGTACTAATACTATAGTTCTTTGTCAGTTCCTGATACCATCACAATGGCTGCCGAATATGGTACCATCACATAGAATTTATCGGTATGCTAAATTTCACCAAAATTGAGAATTACAACTATTTCTGAACACATGATTTTACAACAAGTCCATATACCCTGGTCTTGATCGATATCAGTTATCAATTTTTGCGGTAATTAGGATATCATTAAATTAAATATATAACAGTTACGTAATGTTAGTTTCGGAGTATTAATATATATGTAATGATGTATTAGATGTTGCACACCTAGAAACAAATTGGATAAATCATGTCCGGTATGATAACCAAAAGTCAGCAAGATAGGAAAGTATAATCTTATGTGCCATAGAATATGTTCAGTTTATTCTGGTTGATCAATTTGTAAAATTAGAAAGAAGTAAACTTTCGATGGGAGATGTAAAAAGATGATAAAATTTTAGGTGTTTATACATATATTTTTATTTAGAATGTGTTTTTTTAAAATTAAATTTATTTTTTAATGGCCGTACGGGAAGTCAAGAAGAATAAAGGGAGATCTAAGGTTAAAAAGATTGAGATTGATTGTTAGACATATCAGGATTATATGAAACTTCTATTCAAGCAATGTGGCCTTGAGTTTGCACAAAAAACCATACGACCAATTAAGGTGGGAAGAGGGTAACCTAGAACTGCGGGCAAATATTGACATGTTCACATTTCAGACGTAATTAAATGCGACAGTTTTGAGATGTATCAAGATGGGTTTGGATTCATTGAAATTAAATAGAGAGATAACATAATGGACTAAATGTCCGTAGAAATAATATTAGGCTTGAATTGAAAAATTTCACCAAATAATGGTGGAAGCGAAAATTGCACAAAGCAGAATCGGAAAGTCGCTGATGTGAAAGAGTAGCACCATTGGGTTGAGATTAATTTATAGTTGGCCTGGAAGAATAATTAACTATATGTTAACTTATTATAGGATGCTCTTGTATTTGCAGCCTATCTTAATGTATCTATTAGCTTAGGTTCCTTATAGAGAGTACAACTCATTAACGAACCTTCTCGTTAAATGTCACCTTTATAAATAAATGATTACTATGATGTATCCTTTGATTAGGTAATTTTCAAAATTTCAACTCTGACTCTTGCTTATTTACTACACTTATTTAGGCTCATTATTTTACTAATTTTTGAGAAGTTACAGTGAAAAGACATCGACTGGTGTATCCATATTATTATACCTTCTTTCTCATCCAGAATGTCACTCATAAATACTATATTTAAAAGTGACATTATTTAAACAGCAACTCTGACGTGTACAAAGTATAAATATGGCTGATAATTTTTCCACTTATTTAAACGTACAATTGCAATTATTATTCACAGTTCAAAAACCATCCAAACATTTACATGGCTTAAACTTATCAAATGAGACGTCATTATTAGTTATTGTACTACTAGTTTATTGAGTGTATTGTGTCATCACGCAAACTTATCTAGTGAAAAGTAGGTTATGGTTAAGAGATCTAAAGATAAGCATAAATGAAGGTTCTTAAAAGAAATGAACCTCTTGGCTTAATATTTAAACAATCGATGCTTGCGTGGGTGCTGGAAAATATCTTTAAATCAAGTTTGCGAGCTTGAAGTAAACACCAATCCCTTTGTATTTAACCAGTCATCGAACAACATAGCAAAACAACCGCCAGTTGCACGAACTGATGCGTTTTTACCTTCCATGATCAGCATCAGAGTACGACGGCAAATAGACAAGCGAGGATCAAACCGCAATGCATATATAAGTATAGAAAAATTAGTTTTGAGCTCTCACATCTAGTAGTCTCGCATAAATTGTACTTGACTGGAAATGTCAGCTGCAAAATTTCTATACAGTCACGAACATTAACGTTTTTCAGATTTGGACAAATATATAAATACTTAGTGCAATAAGCCAGTCAACGACAGTGCCGGTGGTGGTAAAAATTCTTCAAATCAAGTTTGATTGCTTGAAGTAAACACTAATTCCACTGTATTTAACCAGTCGTCGAACAACATTGTAAAACTAGCGTCTGTCGCATGAACCTCAAGCTCGCAAACTTGATTTAAAGAATTGTTACTACCATCCGCGCAATCATTGGTTGTTTAATTGTATTACCTATTAATAAATGTTGCGCAGCTGCACAAATTTAATGTCCGAGATTGCATAGAAATTGTGCAGCCGACATTTCTAGTCAAGAACAATGTAGGCGAAACTGCTTGAGGTGAGAGCCGCATATCTTTATATACATAGCAGTTTGATCCTCGCTCATCAAACTCCCGTCGTTCTGTGATGATGATCATGGAAGTTCGAAACGCACCAGTGCCTGCGATTGGTGGTAATTTTGCCATTCTGTTCCATGACCGGTTAAATACAAGGAATCAAAATTTTTTTGACTTATTGGTGCGATGGGCTGATCGTTGACAAAGGAATCCAGACGGTTACCCAAAATCTTTTCTTCGCAAAACAATGCCTAGGTAATTTATCAATTTTCTGGCGCGCAGAATATGTTGTTAGAAATATAAATTTGTACTTTTTTGTATATATTCAAACATGGAATAATTTAGAAAGTGTAGTTTACGTACAAAAATGGTTCTGACACTAGTTGTATTTTTGATAACCATTAATCACATTTTCTAAGCCATGCAAAACGCACAATGCATGCATTTGGCCATTTTTCTTAACTTATATTATCATTCTGTCTTGAATCACGCGGTACTCAGGGGTATCGCTTTCAAATAAATTTGCATCTAGTCATTCACGATCTGCTATTACGGACTGGACACATGTCACCTGTGAATGTGATATTAAATTTAATTATAATGAGAATATTTTATTATTCATGTGTTTTCTGAATAAGATGCATCTTGTATATGCAAAAAAGAACATATATTTATTTATTTAATTAAATGTATATATATATATATATATATATATATATATATATATATATATATATATATATCATTGTGCCCTTTTTATGTGCAAAAACAAAAAGAAATTTTATCAGATATAAGAAAATTTTCTTTCGCATGGTCTTCTCAAATATCTACTCATGAACATATCTTTATATATAAATTGGAAAGCAAAACAAGATAGAAATACGTGAACAAAGCGAGTGTGAAAAATAGAAACCAATCAAATTGCGTGCGTCACATCCAGTTCAAACTCAATGCTTGTACGTGCTTCTTCTGCTTACATAAATCCGGCTGCAATTTGTTTATCCATAAGGCTTCGTATGTGGCTAGCTCCCTTTTGTTTCTGCATTTAGTAATTACTTTGAATGCTACGTCTGGAGAACATACGTGCGTTGTTTCGATGATGTGTTGCGCAATAGCAGACGTGTATTCACCATTTGATTTAAAACAGGCGTTCAAGTTGCAATGTTCTCTCATTCGAGTAATTAACCGTCTGGTCGATCGGCCTACGTAAGTTGATCGACAACTTGCGCATGTATATTGGTAAATAATATTTGATATCGACATTAACGGCTGTTTCTCTTTGATTGCTGGTAAAGGCAAATGTGTTTCCCTAAATAACACTCGTAGTTTGGCTGCATTAAATGTGCGTGTCAATGCTGCTTCAACTTTCTTTTGTGCCATTCGGGAAACTGCATCCCCTTAAATGGGATGTTTAGGTAGACGGTTTTCTTTTCTGGCCCATAGTACGTCTGTTTCTGGTTAACTCCCCTTTTAATAATTGATTCAATTAATTGTCTGGGATAGCCATTAGACATTAAATCGTTAATTGCCTTATTATAATCATTTTCTTTAGAATCTTGACTAACCAACCTGTCAATTCTTGAGAAGCAACCACGAACTGTTGATAATTTATATTGAAATGGCACAAAACTGCTGTAATGCAAATACTGTGCAGACCATGTTGGTTTATGGTAAATTGTTCTGTTTAATTTACCATTAGTTTCTTTCTTTAACAGTACATCAAGGAAAGGCAGACAGTCATCTTTCTCGTGCTCTGACGTGAAACCGATATTCTTATGTGCTTTGTTGAAACTTTGAAGCAATGTTCGTGATTGCGACCTGTTTTTAAGTACAAGAAATATATCATCCACGTACCGTATATATTGAGCACATTTACTTATGTCACTCTTTAATGATGTATTTTCTAGGTGCCCTAGAAAAATCTCAGCCAACACTGGAGATAAGGGGCTTCCCATTGCGACACCATCAGTCTGTTTGTAGATGTTTCCATTAAAACGAAATCGTACGTCTTTCGTGCATAATAAGATAAGCTTGCGTAGAGTTTGACCTGGCACCGGCGATGGTAATATATCGTGTTCTACCGCTTTGACTATAATGTCAATGGTTTCATCAATTGGAACATTTGTAAACAAAGACGTAACATCAAAAGATACCATAATCTTGTTTTTAACATTTATATCTTGAATTTTGTTTACAAACTCAAACGAATCGGCAACCGAATGATTACCTAGTAGTTTATGTAATGGTTCAAGTAAACGAACTAGCCATTTAGCTAGTGCATGAAACGGAGAATTTACCATTGATAAAATTGGCCTCATAGGACAACCTCTTTTGTGTGTTTTTGGTAATCCGTACATTATTGGTGTAGATGATCCAACTGGCTTGAGCTTCTGTGCAGTGGCCTCATCAATAAATCCGGCATCTGTCAAAATCTTAATTTCATTAATTACTTTGCGCTCCACCTTGTCTATTTCATCTGATTTATCGTCTAGACGTGTGAATTTTGTATTGTCATTTAACACGTTTTCCATCTTTTGTACGTATTCAGATTTGTCCATTATAACTGCGCTTTTTCCTTTATCAGCGCGTAGTATTTTGATGTCTGCATTTCTGCTGATATTTCTAAGTGCATTTAGATGCTGCTGTGTCAACGCATGCTGCTCTGCACATTTAGACGATTTCAAGTGTGAAGCCTGATCAACTAGTGTAGCCTTGAACCAATTTTTATAATCAATACTGGTAGGCTCCAAGTCAGCTGTTTGTTCAAATAACAATTCAAATGCTGCCTCAAAATCAACATTGCATTTATTAGAAGGATGTATTCCATAATTTCGGCCCATCGATAGTGCCTCCATTGTTAGCTGATCGATAGAGTTGCCGCGTCTGAAACCTAAACAAGGACACATTTGCTACAGGGTCTTAAAACTCGTTAACTGCGCTATTCAAGTTACGATCTACAGGTGTTTTTCGACTCTAGACAAACCTACTTTTTAAACAATAATTGATTGCGTGGGTGGTGGTAACAATATACTATATCAAGTTTGCGAGCTTGAAGTAAACATAAATACCATTTTATTTAACCAATTGTTGAACAAATTAACAAAACTACCGCTAGTCGCAACGCATTGGCGCGTTTCGACCTTCCATGATCATCATCAGAGTACGACGGCAAACTGACTACGATGTGTGCAAGACCACTAGAGGTGAGAGCCGCATATCTAATATTGTTTCCCATATATATTGTTGATCCTCGCTAGTCAGTTTGCCGTCGTACTCTGATGATGAACATGGAAGGTCGAAACACATCCGTGAGTTGCGACTGGCGGTAGTTTTGTTATGTTGTTCGACGACTGGTTAAATACAATGGGATTGGTGTTTACTTCAAGCTCGCAAACTTAATTTAAAGAATTGTTGCAACCCTCCGCGCAATCAACTATTGTTTAATTGTATTTTCTATATATGTGTGTGGCAAAAGCTACAAACAGCTAATGTTCGTGACAGCATAGAAATTGTGCAGCCGACAATTGTAGACTACTAGAGGTGAGAGCCGCATATCTAATTTTGATTTCCATATATATGCAATGCGGTTTGATCCTCGATAGTCAGTTTGCCGACGTAATCTGATGATGAATATAGAAGGTCACAACGCGTCAGTGCGTTGCGACTAGCGGTAGTTTCGGTTTGTCGTGCGACGGCTGGTTAAATAAAATGGGATTGGTGTTTACTTCAAGCTCGCAAACTAGATTTCGCTATCAAATCATATTCAGATCCGTCTATATAAAGCTGACATCGTGCTACTTTGGAAAGAGATACTCATTTAAAATAGAAAGACAGGAGCTTTTTATATTCAAGTTGTCAATATAGATTACACATTGAACAAGTTAGAAAATGAAATTTACCAAGTCAACCGTTTTCGTCATTACTTGGCGTCCATGAAGTACTTGCTAGTAATGCCGCAACTGAGGCTTGAATCGTGGCAATTTTGCTTTGTAAACTGCGATACATAAGTTCTCATATTGATTTTTGCAATGCTAATTATGATAACTAACATAAGTTGTACTTGCAGATTACGCATCCCAGATGATTTACTAAACCTAAATTTAATCTTTATTGGAATATTAATGAATTAATTATTGTAAATACTTATAGTAAAAGTCACGAACTAATTATAATAAATGTCTGCCTAATTTCAATTAATATCACGACTCGTACCAAATATTGAAAAAATATAATATATATATATATATATATATATATATATATATATTTATAATGTCCATGGCTTTTAATTTTACACAGTATATTTATAATTAGGAAGAAAGAACACATTAATAACAAAGTGGATAAAGGTCATTTATTTCGTGAATATTAATCATCTCTTATACAATCATAGATATTGATACATTTGGGGTTTTCAATTGATTATGCTAGTGGTAACAAATCTGACTCGTTTTTACTTCTGTTTCTTGTTTTGGCTAGTTGGTAAGTGTGTATGCGTTTGTGTTTGTGTGTATGCGTGTTTGCATGTAAAGGTCATTCTCGCAGTATTGCAAAGTGATATCTGAGATCTGGTCATTATTGTTTTGATGGCTTGAGAATTAACCATTTGTGCGCATTGATTCACTGTTACATGTACGAGTGCTATTTTTCCCAGTGTAGTTGATCGTTTCACATTGTTGCGCAACTTTATAATTGTGGATTGCAGTGTTAAACGCTCATATTGTTTGGAAACTTCTGTCACAGTATGCGCCTCTGTTATTTCCACTGCAGTTTGTTGCCAATCCGATTGTATGTTTGTTGATTCTGGTCAAGGGCCTGTTTGTTCTTGACTGGATAATAGTAGATTGTTGTTAAATTTTGTTATTCTTGGCCAGTCGATAAGAATATCATGTTGATGAAACTTTTGAATATTAAGGTCAGGTGCTTGTTGTTTTATGTAAAGTGCTTCGTAGATAAATAATAAATTTTCTGATTTTGCTTTATGTAGAATTGTGAAATTGGTCGAATTGACAGGGTGCCCCGTTGCCAATATATGATCGGAAATAGCTGATTTTCCTGACGGTGCCAAGCTTTTGTTAATCAATTTCTGTGGCAAATGTTGCTGGATTCTGCTTATCAATTGCTTCTTCGTACGTCCGATATATGTGCTACCGCACATACATGAGAATTTGTAGACTTTGAATGATTTGGAGAGAATTGGCAATTGATCTTTGGCATCAAACCTCATGATTCTCTGTGTACTAAATGTCATATTAACTTTAACACTGGGGAAGTTGTCCTTAGTTATTCTTTTCAGCCGCCGTGCAATTATTGAGGCTGGTACGTCGCCTCTAAATGGTAAGTTTAGGAAAACCCGCTTGCCGGTATCCTCTCTAGTACGAATCTGCCGTGGTCTGATGTTGACATCAATGAAACGCTCTGGATAGTTTTTCATTAGCAAAATTTTCCTGAGGTAGCACAGTTCTTCCTCAATCTTGTGTTCAGAGCAGATCTTTCTGATTCTGTTTGCTAGGTTGTTTACTAAGTTTCTTTTGTGGAATTTTGGCACACTACTGTTGTAGTGAATGTATTGTCCGGTGAAAGTGGATTTTCTATGTATGGCCAGTGTCAAATCTCCGTTTGCTTCTCGAGTGAGTTTGATGTCAAGGAAGGGAAAACTGTCGTCTTTCTCTACCTCGAGAGTGAATTTGATGTCTGGATCGACTCCATTTGCTTGTTTGAGGATTTCGAAAGGGTCTGCTGCTTCTGAGATGAACAACAAGATATCATCTACATACCTTTTGTAGAGTGCGCACTGGTCAATTATACCTTTTAGGCTCGTTTTTTCCAGGTGATACATGTATACATCTGCCAGGAGGGGTGCGATGCAACTTTCCATAGCTACACCATTGATCTGGCGGTAGTATATCCCTTCGAATGTAAATTGCACGTTTTTAGTACATGCTAATATGGGGTCTTTGATGTCACTGGCGCTGTTACCATGTGGAAATTATAAAGTTGCGCAACAAGGTTAAACGATTAACTACACTGGGAAAAATAGCACTCGTACATGTAACAGTGAACAATGTGCACAAATGGTTAATTCTCAAGCCATCAAAACAATAATGACCAGATCTCAGACATCACTTTGCAATACTGCGAGAATGACCTTTATATGCAAACACGCATACACACAAACACAAACGCATACACACTCACCAACTAGCCAAAACAAGAAACATAAGTAAAAACGAGTCAGATTTGTTACCACTAGCATAATCAATTGAAAACCCAAAATGTATATGTATGATTGTATAAGAGATGATTAGTATTTACGAAATAAATGGCCTTTATCCACTTTGTTATTAATTTGTTCTTTCTTCCTAATTATATATATATATATATATATATATATATATATATGAACGATTAAAAATATCACATCATTCCCGACGAATGCGATGAAACAATTGTATAATAATGATCAGCAGGTGAATATTTCTTTATAGTGATTTATTATAACATATTTGTCATGTCCGTTAATGGATGTTTTATTTAATATCCAAGAAATTCCAGCGTATCTTGAAACGCAAACAACGATGTTCATATCATGCTTAATTTGTAGTATCACATGTTCAATATTCGCGCAAAAATAAGAGATATTCAAGTTAATATTACATAAAAACTTAACTGAGTTACTATAATCAAGGTTACGAGCTTGATATAACCACCTGACCCAATAAGTACATACATATGTCAATATAAACTAAGAATTGTATAGTGTAGAAAAAGAAATTCATCCAGTAGATCGGTTTTGTCCATATTGGAAACTCTTTTAATAATGTCCTGAATTTGCTGCGTAGTTGGCTCGAATATGGGTACATCTGCTTCAGAATATGTTACGTGGACCACTGAAGCATTCTTTTCAGACATAATTTAAATAATATTTCTCGGTTATCCTTCCTTTGCGTGGAACCTGTATGACATTACTTCAAAACTAATGCTCCAACTAACCACCCTCTTTCTGACAATAAAGGGTAGACACCACGCTGTATGTATAAGTGGTATTCAATTTTATATTTGTATAATAATACGAGCATTAGCTACTCTAACCGTAATAGCAATTAATTAAGACAAATTTTCGATCTTGTTTTAAATAATGCTTCTATTATATAAACAAATTCGTCAGTGCAAAATAAGCATTAAGTAATTTAGAAAAGGCGATTCATCCAGTAGACTGGTCTCGCCCTATTAGGGAACACCTCGCGTACTGCCTAGAATTTTCCCGTGCAACATATATTCGTTTAATTACATAAATGTTTAATTCAGTACCACTTCCCCAGGTGGCGTGATGTCTGTTCTATAATGACAGAAATTTGGTGTATAGTCAAAAGAGATGCCATATACTTTCCACCTAATGAAAATGCTAACCAGAAAAATTAGTTAATATATAGCTGTTTGATGTGTTAAAGATGGAGGGGGGTAGCTCAGTGGTTAGAGGAACAGCTTCAGATGCCCTGCCCGCGTCAAATGCTGACCAGTACGTGATGAGTTACCAATAAGGATGAAACCGATCTGCTGGATTAATTGCCCTTTCGATTTTAATGCAATGTGTGTATATAATAAGATCGGTGTTTATATGAAGATCGCAAACTTGATTTAAATAATTTTTATCACCGACTACACTACCAGTGTTCGTTTAATCATCCAAATGTTAAGCTCTAATCAAGCTGCAAAATAAAATTTTCAGTTCCTTAAATAGATTTTACACTTAACTTTTTTGATCTTATTATATATTTACGCTTTGGGGATAGCATACATGTTAATCTCAATCAAATAGAATTTCTTAATTTCCGGTTATCTACCTCATCGAGATATTTTATTAACTGTGTGCTTTTATGTTGAAAGAATATATATTATGTCATTACTTGCTAGTCTTAATTCTGTAAGCGTGATGTGTGAGAAATACTTGAAATTATAGGTTGACAAGCTTTCGCACGTTTTCAAATTCTTCACATTTGAAATTTATTTTTTAAATTCCCTAAGAGTTAACTTCAGCTCATTTCTTCAAGCATCTACCCATTCTATAAAAAAAATCTAAAAATTCAAAATTAACTCAGTTGGGAAATATTCCGTTAAAATTTATGCTTATATTAAAGTTATTCCTATTATCGATGATGCAGCATATTATTATGCTTAATCAGCATTTAAAAATCCTATACATTCCTAAAGATTAATATTTCGATTTATAGTGTAAAACTGGAAATTCATTTTTGATTTCTTGACATTTGTTGTTAATTTTATTCACAATAATGCACTTTATTTCGCGAGACACTTTCTGCAAAACATATCACGGACTAACGTTCAAAATCTTATTCACAGAAGAAACCGGTAATTCAGTGGATATATTCTGCAGTGAAAATTGCTATTTCGCAAATTTAAGTGGCATCAGGTAAAGCAAATACAATATAAAACCTGTGGACAAATAAACGAGATTGCAAATAATACTCGTTTCATCAAAGTGTATTGTATTAGACAGGAATAAGCAAGAAAGCACTCTAGGGTGTCATCTGGGATATCACGCAATATACAATCTCATGTATTACAGGTTTGTATTGAACTTGTTAACTAAGCTGTTATTTATTTATGCTACTTCAATTTAACTAAATTTCATTAACTTAGCCTTAAATAGTGAATGTCTCGCTTTTCAATTGCTTCAGTTTTCGAGATAAATTATAATTCCATTCTTCTTCGAAATTCTGCCTTTCCAGCATTTATGAGATATAGAGATAGATTGATTAATTGCATTTTTGATTTATTGATTGATTAATTGGTCGATTAATTGATTGATTTATCGACAGATTTAAAAGAAACATGTTGCGTGACAAGGATTAGATCATTTACCTAATTAGCGGGTTGCGATCTGATTTGTTTGCATCTGCTGTCTTCCTGATATCTCAAACAACAAGTATAAATGGGGCAGTTTGAACTAAAATTGCCACTTGAAATATTGATTGTCAACTTATTAGGCCATGTGCTTTCCATTAAAAAAGATATCCATATCCGGATATCGAAAATTTTGGAGAAATCAGCAAAACAGCGGATGCAAACAAATTTGATCACAACCCGATAATCGGGAAAATGATTGATTGTTATTCATTAGATAGTTAATTGGAGAAAAACTTCAAGTTTTATTTGTGCATTAAGAAGATGTATTCTTGATCGAATCTGATATTAACTAAAATACCACCTTATTTTTGATATGTTTCGATTTAGAATTTGGACGTACATTTCGCCTTTCAACAATTTCTAATAGACTACACTTGCTGCCATTCGTAAGTTAATTTAGGTTGAACATTTCGACTTTAATATTGCCTGACCTCTTATTCTAACATACAAAATGCCTATCTATATGATTTGTTCTTCTGTAAAATTACATTAAATTTGTCCTAGCTTTAGTTATGGTTCTTATAGACTGTTGACATAATTCTTTAAATCAAGTTTGCGAGCTTGAAGTAAACACCAATCCTATTGTATTTAACCAGTCGTCGAACAACATAGCAATACTACCGCCAGTCGCACGCATTGATGCGTGTCGACATTAAATGATCAACAACAGAGTACGACGGCAAACTGCCTAGGATCAAAACGCAATGCATATATATATGGAAAGAAATAGTAGATATGCGGCTCACACATCTAGTGGTCTCGCATAAATTTTACTTGACTGGAA
>JAQBSW010006667.1:10000-46721 GCA_029291075.1 Eudiplozoon nipponicum | reverse complement strand
ACTTAATTTGCTCTCTTAAACAACGATTGGATGCGCCAAATGGACACCAAATTGCACATAGCATCGCCTATTGCAAAAGACTTCGCATTATTTTTCAGCGCATCCCTCCTATTTGCATAACACGATATGACAGACCAATATCGTTAACATTTTTATAAAAATATCTAAAGGACTTTTTGAGTCATATTTTTGATGAAACAGACGACAAGTACGCTTCAGACGTACATAAAAGATTGCGACATAATTTTTGTCAAAATATAAATAGATCATCAAACAATTACTCATAGAGACAAAACAATTAAACAATAATTGATTGCGCGGGTGGTGGTAACAATTCATTAAATCAAGTTTGCGTGCTTCAAGTAAACACCAATCCTTTTGTATTAAACCAGTCTTCGAATAACATAACAAAATTGCGTGCGACTGGTGGTAGTTTTGTTATGCTGTTCGATGTCTGGTTTTAATACAATGGGATTGGTGTTTTCTTCAAGCTCGCAAACGTAATTTAATGAACCAATTAATTAACTGAACTCAAACTTTGTCCTATATTGCCAAAAACACACGACCCAAAGATTATTATATTTTCTTTGATTTTTTGGACTAGAAAAGTCATGTTACGTGAAAAAAACAAAGCTCCTCCACATACTGATCCAATTCAAATGTAACGTTCCCTTTCTAATGGTTGATAAGCGAATAAAAGTAGTGAACGTAATCTGACCTGAGCACAAACTAATCATGTGCAATCTGAAATACACCGGCTGTATAAGCGCTACACATTTCAATCGCAAGCTCATGTTGCTTTCCTCCAAGACGGCTTGCCGTCAGATGACTGACTCGCACTTACTAAAGCTTTTGCACGGACCGGGTATATTTGTACCATTATTAACACCTGATTTATAAACGGATCTATCAGTTAATCAGTCTCTTTGTGTTGTAAACAAATTATCAACAAGAAAAACTGAGACCCTCGTAAAAGCATTTGCCACATTCTGCACTTCCTAATAATTTACTTTTCGTCATTATGCAAAACAAGGATAACTTGACAAGATTTCCAGAGCCGCCTTCGTCACGGACTAGACAGCTAGACAAGACAGCCAAGATTTCGGCATTTCAAGACAACCGTCTCCGCTCTGTTACTGTCTCCATTTACAAGTTTTCTCTGTTGAACGTTTTTAATAGACTCATTCAGGGAAAACAGTGAACTTTTTAACTAAGCTTCGTTTTAAAATGTTTTGTAGAACTCCGTGTTGTGTGATAGAAATATAATATAATTCCATCAATGAAAATACTTTCATAAAAACGATAAATTGCCTTGAATAAGTCTCAAACTTAATTAAAGTCAACTTACCTACCAGATGCGTCCGCTTCTTCGCTCTTTACTAAGAAGCACTTTGCAGATTTTGCAGACAGCAACTGCACGCTAGTGTTTGCAGACGCTTCTCTAAATGCTTCATAGCCACTAGATGCTGCTGAATGATGCCCAACACAGCCGAGTCGTAAATGAAGCCGACCTCTGAGTAGGTTAGCAGTATTGCTGCTGAATGATTTCTCGCCCTCTGCTTGGTTGTTCATTAACTGATCATTAGAAGGGCTTTGCTCACCCGCCCAGTTGAATGGTTGCAGAACGTCTAACGCAAAAATGACCTGAACACCGGCTCTACCTTGTCGACAAAGATGCTAGCAAAAAAGAAATATAAATTTATAAATAAATGAATTAAGTGTTCTAAGTAAAGCTTCACACGCTAATTAGCAATAAATTGTTGTCGATGACAATCTGATTAGAAAATTGTAGGTACTCTCATTGCAGATAACCACAATTTTAATTGAAAACAAAGGGCATATTTAATTAATTAATCGGATTATTTATTTAATTCACGTCGCGATCTTGATATAAACAAGAATCCGACTGCATATATATATATATATATATATATATATATATATATATATATATCTTTATAGATACTACGCATTGCATAGTGTTGTAAGACAATCTATCAATAGACCGTTTCGTGATTATTGGGAATAATTCACGTCTGTGGAAAATTCTTTGACAATACACGAAAGTTTAAAATAAGAACTGTAGCCGATATACCGGATAAATTGCCTTTTCTACATTTAGTAAAACGCGGAGTTTATACTGACAAATATATATATATATGTATATATATATATATATATATATATATATATATATATATATATATATATAATGACATATTTCGTTAAAGTATACATAAATTTTTTAAAATTTCAATGGCCAATAAGTTTACGTTAGATGTCATGATAAAATGAAAAATTGAGTATAACAATTTTTCAGTGCCATAGTTATTTTCTTCCATTTTTTTATTTAAAAAGTAATTATCGTAAGCAATTTGAGATTCAAAGAGAAAGCCGATACGACGGTTTCGTGCTGGAGAAAATAATAAATTATCTTGAAAATTTATAAGAACACTTTAATAATGCATCCTGACATGCATAACTTACAAGGGTTAACCATATGTAAATCCGGGTCGCGAACGTAAAATTATTAATTGCACAGTTTATTAAATAATTTAATTAAACGAACATTGGTTGCGCGGGTGGTGATAACAAATATTATAATCAAGGTTGCGGTCTTGATATAAACACCTGACCCATTAATTACTTGCATATGTCAGTATAAACTAAGAATTGTATAGTGTAGAAAAGGCAATTCATCCAGTAGACCGGTTTCGTTCTGGCCAGTACATGATGAGTTCCCAATAAGGACGAAACCGGTCTACTGGATGAATTGCTTTTTCTACACTATACAATTCTTAGTTTATACTGACATATGTAAGTAATTAATGGGTCAGGTGTTTATATCAAGACCGCAACTGTAACGACACAAATTAATTTATTATAATAATTATTAAATAATTTGTTTATTGTATTAAAATTGGGCGGCAATTTCAAGTATAAACGCGTTTAGAACTTTCCTGATCATCATCAGAGCACCATCGAAATAAGACGTGTGGCGAATAAGCCGCAAAATAATGTACAAATGGATTTCATGAAACAAGTTTTCGTCCTCAATAACAATTATCAATTGCATTAAAAATGTATATATAAATTAATACAATTAAGTACTTTTTAACATCTTTAATATGAAGTTTCATAATTATAGCAAAATTTTTACAAATATCCTCTATTCATCGTAAACCAAAATGAAATTGAAAAATACTATGTCCCAAGTAGTAGTATGACTTAATATAGGCACCCTAGTAAAATTTTATAATAACCACATAAAACGCTAAACCATTATACGTGCAGTGGAACTCAAAATGTCTGAATCAGTCCCCTAAGGTCCCGAAGAGTGGCCTGATTTATTTTTTCATCGAAACCTAGGCATTTTTGAAACCTTCTGTATACCAAACATTCGTCCCTACTTATGTAAAAAAAATCATAATTCTGACAAATATATGTATATGGACAGTTATTTAAATCTCAGAATCCAGAAAACGTTACTGACAAAAGGAAATCTAATTTGATTGACGCATTGAACTTGTAATATCTCGCTGTTTTATACTATGAGATAACACCTCTAGATTCAGTAAACTATAAATTTCATCGTAGCACAGCTTAACGTCACAAAACTCACTGTTAAAAGCCATACAGCACTTCAACTAAAAACGCAACTGCTTATTATTAAAAAACATTATCCCAGCGTTTATTTTTTTTACTAAGGAAGAATTAGAAACTTTGTAGTAAAAAGTAGTTTCAATCTTTAAAACTAGTAAATTATTTCGACAATAGTTTATTGCAGGGGCAGTGAGAACACTTCTTTAAATCAAGTTAGCGAGTTTGAAATACCCACGAATCCCATTGTATTTAACCAGTAGCACAACAAATAAAAACTACCATTATTCACACGTACTGAAGTGTTTCTAATTTCTATGACCATCTTCAGATCATAATGACTAAATGATACTCGCTAGTCAGTTTGTCGACGTGCTTTAAAGTTAATAATGGAAGGTTGAAACTTGTCAATACGTGTTACTGATGGTAACTTTGCTGTTTTGCGGTTGCTTAACTGCAATATGATTGGTGTTTACTTCAAGCTAGCAAGGTCGATTTTTTTAAATAACTAATTTCTAACAATTTAAGAAATGAAGGTGATAATCAAATTAGCGTTAAATTGCAAAATATACGCATTGTGGGTCAGTTTAAATTATGAAGTACTCGTATACTCAAAGCGCATAAAAAAATTCAAGTTACGACATGTTTCTATTTTCTAAAACGAGATGTTAAATTAACCTAATTTTGTGATAATTTATAGTACTAGCAAAGCAAAATCGTCCTCTATATATAGGTATATCTTGTCAGCATAAATTTACCTCTCCCTAGTTTACAGCTTATTTGGCATTGCTTTCGACACAAAATATCCAATAACCAAATCCCGATCTTTCCTTATGGAAGAGAGAATGTTCCACTTGGCGAAGCGACGTTGAAACAAATTGTTATGGCAGGATGAGTTTCTTTTGCTGCCTTATATAATAAGTAGTTTATACTGACAGCATATATAGATTAAATTCATGGCATTGATTATATATAAATATATATATATATATATTTAAATATATATATATATATATTGCCAGAACGAAAACAATAATGTTTCAGGTAGCGAAGGCATTTCATCCAGTGAAGCGCTTTCGTTCATATTGCGATCCTTTAACGTACTGTCTAGAAATTACTGCGAACTTGATACGAACCTGGGCATATATGCTTCGGAGTCTGCGACACTATCCAATGCGACACCTGAGCCGCATAATACACGCAATAATAAGGCATATACACACTTAAATGCAATATTGTGCTTATATTAACAATATATATATGAACACAATCCTGCCAATAGACTTTAAATAAATATACATATATTTAACAATGGTATGTAAATTCACAAAATTTTAAATATATTAGAAAGGAAAAGCGTAACTTATAGAGGAAAAATTATAAATAAATGTAATTTTGACAAGCATCTACGGTCAATGTTATAGATCCGTTACTGACATTTACGTTCAACCAATGGTAACTGTCCATTTGTCATAACCAATCACAGGTTAGCAATGCCTACCTTGCTATTACGCAAAGTAGACTACTTTCATTTAGTGAAGCCACATGTTTCCGTAAATACTTCGTTTTTCGTATTTTATACACGTCCTATACTTTTAAACATTCGTTGATGATGTTTCAATTTCAGTTCATTTTCTCTTTTTTCGAATTGTTTTTTACACGTTTAAGTAAGGATAAATATTAATTATAACGGAAGCCTCGATAGCCAAAAAGATGTTTCCCGATTTTGCGTTGTATAGAATGAAATATTATTTCATAAATGGCTGAGATTTGGGTTGGAACTTCGCCCTTTTTTAATAAATTTGAGGAAGATGCTAACGTTTTATTTTTCGAGCCTCATTTTGATCTGCTGATGTACTGCGCGTTGTTGGTACAATGAGATTTGTGTTCAAATAATGGTGTGTACGTCAGAGGCATTCTTCATTATTAATTCGCATAGGTTTTGCTGTGTGGAACAAAACTCCCACGTGTTTCGATGTGAACTGAGGTTAAGTCGCCCGAATTACATTTTTCGTAAATTTCAGGTGGCAGATCAACACCAGAACAAAAATACAGCGTTATTCTGTGAGGGTATTTGCTTTCTTCTAGATTGGTCTTGATTCTATTACAAACCTGTCTAAATAGCAATTATTCCTCAACGTATTGTGAAGAAAGTTTAGGTGAACAAATTCTTCGTATTGGAGCACCAACATTGGTTATGATGTTACTTTGGTAATACATTGTTATGCTACTGGAATAATTTATAGGGAACGAAATGTTTACTCGAGGAATAATAAAAAAACTGACTTCTCATATTCCTATTACGCAAAGCTCCTGCAAAATTCAAATGTAAAGAACAAAACTCCATGCAATCGAACAGATCAACGTTGTTTATTTATTCAAAGGTCATAACTGCTCTGTGCGCTTTGTAGGCCAGACTAGCAGATTATTAAGGAAGCAGATTAAGTAACATTTTAGACTACGCACACCTGGTATAGGGAAGAACGTTTCTGCAATATTTAAACACATTGTTTAAAGATAGAAACGAAAAAGGATTACGGACTGCCGAGGCTGTTGTATGCAAAAGTCTTAATCCTCAGCTAAATAATCAAAAGAAAATCGTACATGTTTTGAATGTAAACTGGAAATTGTTTGTGTGTTGGTGCATGCGCGTTTCCAAGCTTGTTCATTTGCCGCGCCCTGTATGTCGCTGTATTATGTGTGTTTAATCCAAATTTGCCCCCCTCGCTTTCAAAACGTGACTATAAAATACTATAACTACCGGCGTAGTTCAGTTCTAGGAAAAGAAAACAGTCTTTTTTAACTGAGTGATACATACCAACCTTATAACATATATACGTTTCCGCACATGATTTATATCTCATTTAAAATTACAAATGCATAATAATGAATATACTGCCCAATCAAGCATGATTTTTTGTAAACGAACCATGAGCTGGTACCTTCGCCATTTCTCGTTATATCTACGTCTAGAAATGATAAATATCCACCTTTCGCGTTTTCCAATGTAAACTGGATTACATGGTGGACCTGGTTTATATGATGTAGTAGTGCATTTGTATCTCCATTCTATCCAAAAGCCATGAAAGTATTATCAACGTAGCGTACACACGTATTGGCTCCTATGATAAATGGTTTTAATCCACTTGTTTATAATTGATGTATATAAATGTTTTTTAACATATGTAAATAAGTAACTTTATGTCGTCCACTTCTATAAATGTTTCCGTTAATAATGACTGCAGATATTCACAAAGAATATTCATAATTTTCTTAAGTGGAATACTAGTAAATAAGGACTGTGTGTCTATAGATAACACTTTTCTCTCATATAAATTAAGTGCGCGAATCTATATATATATATAAAAATGAATTTTTGTCCATAAGTATGTATGTATGTCAGCAAATAAATTGAAAACGGCTGCACCGATTCGCACCAATTTCGCCAAACCAATTCTACCACTTCCAGGGATTTTCAGAATCTATATATGCTTCAGATTGGTTGTGTGCAAGATGATATTTTGACACTTGAACCCAAATATATACGTATACGTATATACACAAGTCTCTCATAAACCAAAAAAATCTTTAGGTTTATCAGTCATGCTACTTAAGTAGCAAAATTGAACTAAATTAAAAAGTGCAATATCGGTAGTCTGCAATATCGGAAGCTCATTTACTGTTAAATACTGTTTGTTGCGGAGAACTAATATATATGCAAGTATGTATTAGGTGTTGCGAACCTAGTAACAAATTAGTTCAGTTGTGACCAGAAGGATAAACCAAAGGCAGCATGAACGGAAATTATAATCTCATGCACATTAGTTTCGTGCTTACTGGCGACTCATCAGTATGAGCCGGTATTACGTCCTTTAACCACTATATATTTTAGTCAAGAATGTGGAATAATAGGACGGTACATTTACTGTATTTTGAAATGTGCAAGCCAAAATTTGTTTCTAACATTTTGATCAAATCTGTATACTCTGCCTCCATTTTAATAAAAATAAATTATTATTATAGCCCCAGAACGTGTTTCCTTTTCGTACATCTAAATATGTTATATTTATTTTATATTGATTTTATATATATCTTCTATATATAAAATGAATTTTTGTCTGTATATATGCATGTATCTCCGCAAATGAAATGAAATTGGCTCCACCGATTCGCACCAATTTCGCTACACCAATTCTACCACTACTTGGACAGGTCACTATCTATATATAATTCAGATTGGTTGTGTGCAAGATGATATTTTGACACTTGAACCCCAATGCGTAGGAACTTTTGTTTACTTAACCTCTTATGTAAACATGACATTTCCCTAAGCATTAACAAAAGAAAAGGAAGTAAATCATTAGCAACAGAAATGATAAAATAAAAACCGGGGGAGATATGTAAACAAGCGATAGTTATGCCCTCAAAAACTGACGCCATGTTTTGAAATTTTATCAAAATTCATCTCCATAAATTTGAATTATTGTGAGGTCGCTGCTGCGCGGGACGGGTCAGCTAGTTTATTTTTTATATGTTTTTCAATGGATTACGGTTTACCTTTTTCTTATATTTAAAAAAAGTTGGTAATGTACTAACCATCGCGTAATTACACCAACATGGTATACCCTATACTACGAAAAAATGTAACCTATTGTTGCAGGTATGGTGAATATGTGGAACGTGATCTACTTTTATAAAAATTGTCTTAATGAGGAAACTAAAACCTAAACATGTGACTAAGCGTTGGAAAGGAATCCATCAGCATCAGTCGGAGAATATGCATCACCGCATTCTAGAAAACGTCATCGCAGAATATGACGATAAAGCAGATGAAAACAAAAGGAAATATGTATCTATAGTCTCAAAACTGGATGTGATAGAGAATTAAATTCGAATTAATATTTTTAAATGGTTTCCTTGAAATACCAAAGATGCTCAGAGACGATAATATTTTTTTAATCTAATGCGAAATTTTTAAAAATGTTCCAAGGCCACCAATTGTCCAGAAAATCTGGGAAAAGCCACTTTCAATTACACAGACATCAATTTGATAAAGTACCGAAGTAAATTACTCACTCTTAGACCGACACATTGATGATAATAATAAAAACAAGTATAGGTGAATGTGAGAAATTGTACACACAGGCATTGATGGAATGTTTTTTGCAGATGCAATCGAATATACTATCAGAGATAATAATGAAAATTCACTATTTTTATCGGATATTTGTTGTGCGTGTTGGCAATATGTGCGCACATTTAAAAGAAGAATAAATCGGTTACTAGATGGCATCTGGTGGTATTTGATGCGTTATAGCAAATCAGGAGAATTAGACTCATGAAACTGGAAAACAAAGAACAGGTATGACGATAATGTATGCTACTGTCTATGCTCAAGCCGTTTCACAACATCTTAATGGCAACAAAAAATATAATGCGGAGATACTCAACGGGATGCCACAGCACAATTAGAACATTTAATAATAATAATTTAAATTCCAAACAAAATTATTTCGAAAATGTAAGCCATGCAGGACATCGTCACAGAGGACCAAAATGCATTTATTACTGAGTGTAAAAATGCTAAGCCGGTAGATTCAACGCCACCAATATTATATGCGTTGTCAAATGTTTCCAAGGTGGTCAGAAATAATAACTATATATAGCTAATTCTGTACATGACGGGGCAGCCAAATTATTATGTAGGATTATACAAACGATAATGAAAAAGAATGACTGAATTTATGATTCAGCGTAGCTCTGCATTTGTGGAAAATATTCGCAAACACGATTAAAAAGAGAGAAAATTTTACCTCCAGATATTCAATCCTTATTTAACAGTATTCCGCTGAATAAAACTGTTAATACTCTTTGCAAATATCTGTAATCATCATTATCGGAAACATTTATTAAAGTGGACAATATAAAGGTGCTCCTTTATCTGTGCACGTCTAACGTATAATTTTTATTCCAAGGTGTCTAATACAGAGAACTTAATTCCACAGACATACGTAGTCCTCTTGAACATATCTTAGCACACACATATATGCATCCCAAACAAACAACTGGATTAAAACTACTTATCATTGGAGCCCATACGTGCGTACGCAAAGTTGACGATACTTTTGTTGTCGTTGAAAAATGAAGATAATACAGAAGCATTGCTATTTCAAAAAAAGGTCAACCAAGCAATCCAGTTTACATTGTAAAATGAAAATGACGGATATTTATCATTTATGATTGTACGAAAAACGAGAAATGGCAAGCACATCATGTGAAGATCGGTTCACAAAATAGAAAGCCGAACTGGGCTGTATATTTATTATTCAAGTGGTGAACCAAAGGCTTACAAAATAAAATTCCTAATCAAGTTTGGCACCAGAATACGCAGGACATGTTCACCTAAGAACATTAAATTAGAGCTAAACCTGCCTCACAATACGTTGATTAATACTGGCTATCCGGACAGATTTATCCAATATAATTTGAGGAAATTAATGAAATCGAGACCAGTGTAACTAGTAGCAATAAACCACACAGAATAAAGCTGAATTTATTTTTTTGGAGGTAAAATTACAACTAAAATACGCAAATGGAAACTACTTCAAGCGCCAAAAGCTCAGTTTTGATCGAAACATTTTAGAATTGTGTTCACCCCAACAAAACTTATGCGAATTGATGAAAAAGGCATTCATTGTCTGACGAAATCACCATTATCCATATAAAAATTCCAATGGACCTACAATGCTCAGTAAATCAGCCAATCGCAAAACAAGAATAAATCAGCATCTACCGCTATTTTCTTAAAATATAAACAATTTGTGAACATTTATTTCAGAAAGGTCACGTCATTGTTACTAAAACTGTTTCTGTTCTATAACAAGTAAAATCAGAGGAAGTTCTTCTGTCTTCAAAATGTAGTCTATTTGGATTGGAATTAACACCTCTGCATCACGCACCTCGAAGGATAACAGTATTGTCTCAAACTTTGACTCAACAAGCTATTGCGGAGACATTAAAAATGAGGGTGATGACATATCATATGCCTGTACGAAAAAAAGTGGTCTACATTTCGTAATTTCAGGACGGCCTTAGCTAAGATGAGATTGGTTGCGACAAAAGCACAATTTGGATTGGATGTCCGAAAATATCACTAACGAATCCAAATACTTGGCTCAATATACTGGTGGAATTGATGTTTATTCATAAACCTTATTCCGCACAGACTTTCCTTCCATTTATAAGTGGTGATATATATATATATATATGTATATATATATATATGTGTGTGTGTGTGCGTGTGTAAAGATATGTCTGATAATTAACATCACTAGAAATGGTAGAACTTGTAAACGCTTACAATAACAATTTAAGGATAATATTTATTTGCTAAGCTGACAAGTTGGCACAATTAAGAGTTAATAAGCAACATATGTGGAAAAATTCTTATATGCAATATCCTTAAAACTGATGGTCTTTATTAATAAAGTCTAAGGGGGAAAAAGCAATCATATCTTGAGCACTACCTAGATATCCAAAAATCGAATATATACAACTCGTAAATCTGTTACAATTACTTATATGTAAGACTAAGCATCAGACAATTTCTCCTTTGCTTAGTCAAATTGAAACACAAAAGCCTCACTCAGTAAACATATTTTTGTTCATAATTATTACAAAGAATGGCCTAATAATCTATGAGAAACTTTCTTCCCGTTATCTAATTCTGTTCCAGAAAGGTGTACATATCTCATATTTATTCTTCCTATGAAGAGAGCTACAAACTAGTAAGTGCATGTAGAAGTTTTACTTAAAATATGTAGTCAAGCTCGAAGTGTGATTTCGAGTTAAATTGAGAAATGGATTTCCATCGAACACTCCAAATAGGTAGACTGATTTATCATATATCCTAGAACAGTTGCACTATAATTTACCTCACGTCGAGCGCAAACACGGGAAGCGTGAATTTTTTCCTTTCTATTTCGCCCTACATAGTCATTCAATGAATTATAATCTACGTTTTATAGTACAGCCAGATTTTCATGAGTCCATTTACCAGTTTTCATAAAACGGAATGTTAAAAACAGGAAAATTTCAGGCAATAATATTTGTTGCGGGGAATCTATTGAAAAATCACATACCTTAAGTTCTACAGCACAACTGCCAATCAGCATCAAGGAATCCGCGTCCCACACGTCAATGTGCAGACTTCTGCGCAGAAAATAGTCGAAAAGTACTTCCTCCTCATTCGGTTTCATAAAAGCAGGATCCAATAGATAGGTTATCTGATTTCAGTGTTAACAATTTGTTTTTTTATGTAAAGCATTTTTTGAGATTTTAAACAAAGGTATACAGGCAAAAACTGCAATATGTCCTCATTGTTTTATTAAATGAAATTTGTTAAAGTCTAAGAGTTTACTCCAACATCATTTAACCAACTCGTTCTCACAGTCTGACATCTAAACTGGAATTTAATTCCTTGCAACAGTCTGAGCGGTTCATCTTAGGCATCTTAGGCATATACCACTGCTTTCCAGTTGTTCATATCAAAGGACAAATAATCCATTGTTTTACAAGATTTAACTATGGTTTAAATTATTATTAGCTTTCTATTATCCATTTTATTGCACACAGTGCTGTGGCATTGCGGTATTTTTTGTACTACATTATCGATGGCCCGGTAGACATGTTCATACACCACAAAGCGTTACCGCGTTAACGGTCACCGCAAATTGGTAAGCCTCAGATGCATTGACCAATCGAGAAACTGTATAAATATGTCCCAACAATACGTCACAAGCCGGGCAACGACAATTCTACGGCGGATATGCTTCGTAGCTTAATACAGTGCAAACAGATCTAATGTTGCTTATTGGTGATGCATTGAAGAAAGGTGAAACCTGATAGCGCTAATTGGAATAATCGCAGTGCAATTAATTGGTGTCTAAGCAGCACACGAAACTTTCCAGGAAGGAGAAACTATTGGTGTGCAATGATTGTGAGTAAACGAGAAGCAGAAGAATATGCCTAATTGGACGAATTGTACAGACATCTGCAGAAACGGAAACTCCAGTAAAGATGCCAGAAAGTAAGGACGAATCGAATAATGGAAAATTGCGTAATCATTTTCAGTTCAACGGAAGTATTTGGACAAAATGGCGACCACTACAGGGAAGTAGTGAGTGATACTGCTCTGGCCAAATGTGATATTTTCTACGTTATTTCTATTTAATAGAAGCATGCAAGTGAAAAGAAAACGGGTATTTCTCTGTTGAAACCAAAGTATCAATGTCCATTACATCGTGAAGATAATTAGGAATTGACTTAATAATTGAATATATCTGGAAACACGATGTACCCTTACGGCATATGATTGTCAAAAGTGAAAATATATTTCATAGTTCTGTGTGTTTAGAGATACCTTTGATAAATCGAAGCCCGAAAAGTTAATTACCCGTTCCTTCATGCTACCTGCATGTAAAAGGTGTAGCTAATTACTCGTTTTTTCCTTGTGATCTTCATTTAAAACGACGAAGCGAATTATCCATCAATCATGACATTAATAATCAAAATGAAAGAACCGACTCAACCACGATTTTATTCTATTCTGCTTTTGTGGTGGAGAAGCTAATAACCCGCACATCGCAAAAACATTAAAGCAGGATGCCAGGCGAATGTGAGGCTTTTGTTTTTGAAGCTCGTTGAACCACCAATTATTGTACGATCATCATTTAGCAAACTCGCCATTGAAGTCATGTAACAATTATGGCGATTAAGTTCTTGTATACCTCTCTCGAGTGCAATAACAACATCAACTTCCTTCAAGGAGAGCATGCTAAAATTCTAAATGGTAAGCGAGTCACATTTCTTCGGAGTTAGAGACAATAACAAAATCTGTATTTACATATGAAGCTCAAGCGTATAAATTTTGCGAACAAAAGTTTTCGTAAAATTGTAACTGTTCAAAAAAGTCATACGACACATTTAGTTACGACTATGCTAAAGTAACGGATCAGATTAATTTGCCGACACATTGTCTAAATGAAATTCAAATTTCATTACGCGGTACCAATAAAAACAAGCGAAATTTGCCGTTGACCAATGACGTGCAATTCTGCGCTTGCAAATCTATACAAGCACGGTGCATTTACCATGCAATTTCATTTGACACACTTGACACTTCCGCTTTGCGCGCCACCCGTGATTGTGTCGCTCTCTCTGTCTCTCTACTTGACTGTTTACCTACACTTACTTCTGGACTTTCGTTTATCCGGCTGTATCACCTAGTCATTTGGACTTCAGCCACGCCAATCTTATTGTTGTTGAACAACTAGTCATACGTAATCGATTATCCATTAATTGGTCTTCTACGTGTGCCAACCGCCACGGTGTTGCCGTAGATCATCAACAAGACAATTCTCAGCCTTCGAACAGCAACTCACCTCTCTGGTTTCGACAACTCTACTTATCCCGGTGCATCCACACGAAAGAACACTAGCCAGCAAACCAGAGCCGGCCTCAAGTGTCTAGGAGTACTTCTAGATATTGCAACAAACATTCTCTGCATTTGCCGGAAAACGCAATTCTGTCCCTGATAAAGGCCACCCACAGTCACTATCTCTCATTGTCTACAGCTTCTTTACTATTTTGTAACGTCGTACGGCATTTACTTGCAGCCGTGGCGTCAAAACTAGTTTTGACTTTATCATCCTTTTATTATTAATAGCTAATTATGTTATCACGTTACACATTACATCTACAATATTATACGCTACTAAACCATGCTATTCAAACGAATTGTTCTAATTAAATGTACTTCATGTTGTTACGCAGTGCCTTTAGTGCTATATTGTACATTATTTAAAAATATATAAATATGATAACGATGAAGATGCTGACTAAATAAGGTAGGCCGTGATATCTAACTTTATTTCTACAACGGTCATTAATTCAAGAAGTCAGTGGGGACTAGCTACACCATTACAAGGATAATGATTAATCAGACGGTCATTACTGTCCCTCTGCACTAATATAATCATGATTATATCGGGCAGTCAGTGCTGATTGGCTACAAAATTAAAATTATTACGATTAATCAAGCAGTAAGTGCGGTCTTTTTGCACTTAAACAATGCTAATAATTATCCAGACAGTCATTACTGTCAATCTGCATTAACATAATAATGATTAGTGGAAAATCTTGTTCCAACGTCATTTTTAGCCAAGCAGCTGACGGAGGACTTCAAAATGTAGGGACAAGTTAAAACCAATTAATCAAGGCCAAACATCGGTGCACCTGGAAATTTAAAAGATTCAAGATTTTAACGACCTACGAGTGCTATCAATTGTCCCGCACAAGAAAACGGCGGCTAAATCTAAAACAAGAAGGACAGCACTACGCACTACAACTCAATGTTTAAGTATTACCTAATCATGATTAAACCAGACATTCATTGTAATCTGGCCAAAAAATTAAAGTTATTATGATTAAGAAGGCAGTGAGTGCTATCTAGTTTCACTAATACAATGAAGGTTAATCAGGACAGTCACTGCAGACTCTCGGCGCCACTAGAATTATGATTTAACCTGGAAGTCCATGCATTCTATCTGCACTTTTATAATGATGATTAAACCTGGAAGGCAGTGGTGTCTAGCTGCTATATAAAAAGTGTGATTAACCCGGCAGTCAGTGCTGTCCAGTTGTACAACAACTTGCTTCTATTCGGCATAGAATGCTTGTGCTATACCGTACATCGAGATCTAAACAACAACTTCCGCTTCCGCTTGAAACTGAGTAGCTGTCTTCGTTGCCGTTTACTACACTGGTCTTTATTTACCCGTCGCAATGTTTGAAGTATTTATGGCAAAAACGTATCTAAAGGCACTTTTCATTCGTGTGACGGCCTTTTTGAACGACGTTGTGACGAAAAAGCTACCGCCTTGCTCGCCGAATATAAGGAGTACCTACTACCATTTTGTGCTGCCTGCTGAATTTCAACAAACATTACACCGACCAACTTGCTCGTAAAGACAATCTACTTTCCATTGGCACCCTCGTCAATGCAATTCTTGATTAGCGGTTTATTAGCTTTTCCAGTGAGCACACAAATGACCAACCACTAGGGTTGTTCAGGTTGGTTGATTTACGCAAAAATAGCAATGATCACCTAATTTACAACGGGTTATCAGCTTCCCCGTATAAAAAGTAGACTCCAAAGGTGGCCAAATAACCAGCTTCCCCGCATTCAATTTGGCAACGACGTGTGTATGCAACGCGTCATACTGCAAGTCATGTTTATACATCACGAACGCAGGACTAGCGCTCATCCTGTTCGTGACCATGATCCACAATTGCAGAGTGCAGTTCTTGTTTTTTTCACTGTGTAACGATGTGTCATCCATTGGCCTTAACAGGGCGTTAACTGATGTCGCCTTGATCACATTATTCTGCATTATACAGTAGCAACAGAGACAAAATTTCACATTGGCAAAATGGCATCACACAGTGTTTCCCAGACTTTCTTGCCATTATGGTGTTCAACGTTTGTTGAAGTAACTCTCATAGCTCCATCATCCATGACTTGTCTCATTTGTATAGTCCAGTCAACATACTCTAGTCCAAGTTCCTGCATTCCCTATCCAGTGCGGTACTTGCAGCATCAACTTCCGACAAACTAAATAGGTTAAGCATTGAAATAGTAAGCGAATCTCTTCTACGCATAAATACTCACTAATCAGCTCAAATAATAAATAGAAGTAAAACCGAGTCAGATTTGTTGCCACCCTCATAATCATATGAAAACTCAGGATGAATATAAATAAGGAATTGTAAAGTAAAGTTTATTAGTCTCGAAATAAATGGCCATTATCCGCTTTGTAATTAATGTTTTTCTTCCTTATATGAAATATACTGCGTAATATTCGAAGGCAATGGTCATATATATATATATATATATATATATATATATATATATATGTATATATATACTCTAATTCCTCATTAAATCCGTTAATTCAACTGATCTTTGACATTTGATATTCACAGCTGAAAGTAGTGGTATATGCAAAAATATATAAACTAGAAATACAGCTGAAAGGACTTTAGCTCCATTGCAAATGTAAAACTGTTAGGACGTATCGGCTAAAAGATGATGAAGAGGAGAACTGCGATACAAACGAATTCGTTACACAAAGTAACGATAAAATGCAGCATAATCGACAAGGAAAACAGAACAATATTAAATGGTTGTACGTAATTTTGCATAATTATCGTTTTATTATTTTGTATCTAATGTCGCCAAATATACCGACAGAAGCTGATGATGGTCAGCTCATACTTAGATAAATTTCTTGCAGAAATCGATTTCATTAAAAAAATTATAATTGTAATCTTGTTTTCATAGACAAATAGCTAGATGATTACAACTCAATCAATTAAAATAGACATTCTGCGTGTATTATTATTTATTATGCCATTTGAACACATCGTATAAAATTGAAGCTGTTTCATACTAAGAAATGTATCAAAGGCGAGATTTTAAAATTTATACTTGAGCTATTTTTATTTAATAATATTTCAACTTCGTTTTCAAAGCAGAATTATATATTTTCACCAGATTACGTTTTACATTATACAGTAAGAAATGTGAAGTGCGAAATAAACACAAAATGTTTTAACAACTAAACGCGCTTTTTTGCCTTCGATTGTTTTTGTTTCTGATGTATAACTTTAATAAAAACGTCTTAATCTCTTAATATTTCTTTGAATTAACAAATTAAAGAACGATATATTTAATTCAAGATTTAAGCTGGCGAAAAGGAGACATATTTATTTTGTCACACCAACCAACTTTTCCAACAAAGACGCACTACAAAAAACAGAGCATTTCTCGTTTCTTCCAGTAAATTTCTTTTTTCATAATATTTCGATCTACCTTACCGTAGATCTTCATCAGATGCAAATATTATGAAAAAAGAAATTTACTGGAACAATGATAGCTGCGTTAGTCAAAACGCAGATCAGGTAATTTCAATTAATCCAGGTGCGCAAAAACACAGTTCCTTCATTTCTCGTTTCACTCGGTTGAAATCGCAATTAATAATAGCTTCGTCATAATCACAAAATTATTTTTCTAAAATGTTCTTGGAGCGAAATTGGCCGAAACTGGCATGCATTAGAGAGGAAATAACACATTACAACTAAATTAATTTAACAATAATTGATTGCGCGGGTGGTGGTAACAATTATTTAAATCAAGTTTGCGAGCTTGAAGTAAACACCAATCCCATTATATTTAACCAGACGTGGAACAACATAACAAAACTACCGCCAGCCGCAACGCACTGACGCGTTTCGACCTTCCATGATCATCATCAGAGTACTACGGCAAACTGACTATCGAGGATCAAACCGCATTGAATATATATGGAAATCAAATTTAGATATGCGGCTCTCACCTCTAGCAGTCTCGCATACATTGAACTTGACTGGAAATGTCAGCTACACAATTTCTATGCAGTCACGAACATTAACTGTTTGCAGCTTTCGCCACATATTAATTATCAATTATTGTTAAATTGTATTGCCTATATATGTATATGTGGCGAAAGCTGCAAACAGTTAATGTTCGTGACTGCATAGAAATTGTGCAGCCGACATTTCAGTCAAGTTCAATGTATGCGAGACTGCTAGAGGTGAGAGCCGCATATCTAAATTTGATTTCCATATATATTCAATGCGGTTTGATCCTCGATAGTCAGTTTGCCGTCGTACTCTGATGATGATCATGGAAGGTCGAAACGCGTCAGTGCGTTGCGGCTGGCGGTAGTTTTGTTATGTTGTTCGACGACTGGTTAAATACAATGGGATTGGTGTTTACTTCAAGCTCGCAAACTTGATTTAAATAATTAAATTAATTACTGACCAATTTGAAAAGAATATGAATTTCTATTTTAAACAAAAAACTAAAATCGAGGAGAGTTTCGTCGCCCGATACGTAAAAAAGGTGCAAATTTAAGCTCTTATTAATACTCTCTAATATGATCACTGTGGAATTCATATTAATATATTCTAGGTCAAATAGCAAACAGTTGACTTGTATAATGTTTTTAAACATGCCTGAAAACCCGGTGGAGTAATGTTTGTTTGTTTTCCATCCTTTGTTCCAAGTTTAGCATCTCCAGTTCCTTCAAAGCTGCTGTGTTTTAGCATTTCGGTAGCACAGTTTTTAAATTCACTCAACCGGCGTAGCACATGGCATTGAAGTCCCATTACGTCTGGAAGATCATCAAGGCGTTCACTTAGATGAAGACTTTCAATCAAACAAATAGGAATTTTTGTGTATTAGATGTTGCGCGCCTAGTAACAAATTAATTCAAATATAACTAGAGGGGCAAACCAACTACAGCAAAGAACGGAACATCAAATCTCCTGCACATTATTTTTGTGCATACAGGCGAGTAGGAGCCGATATTACCGCCCTTTTCCAGCTTTACATTTTAATGAGAAATATTCAAAAAATAAATGGTACAATCTCCAAAACGAATATTTAAACCTACAGTAGTGAAGCAAACTTCATTTAAAGCCTTCCACAAATGCAAAATTAAAGCCAACTTACTATATATAATATCTATACGAAGCCTGTAAAGGGTACCAACACTATGGCTATTGTGTAAGGACCTGATACCAATACTATGATTGCGAGTCAGTACATTGTACCAACACAATGTAGTTCAATGTATGCAAAATTTCACCAAAATATTTCAAATAATCTGTTATTAGGTGCGCAACACTTAATACACAATTTCACATATATTAGTTCTTCGCCAAAACCAGTATCTAAACGAATATGAATGACAAAACATTAGCAACATTTCTAAATAAAGGATGCATATTGACTGGCTCGCTCACTTTACACAAAGAACGTATATATATATATATATATATATATATATATATATATATATATATATATATATATATATATATATATATATATATATATATTTCTAATTAGAAAAAAAACATTTACAATAACAAAGTGGATAAAGGCCATTTATTTCGTGAATACTAATCATCGCTATACAATCATACATATATATACATTCTGGGTTTTCAATTGATTATGCTAGTGGTAACAAATCTGACTCGCTTTTACTTCTGTTTCCTGTTTTGTCTGGTTGTAAGTGTGTATGCGTTCGTGTTTGTGTGTGTGCGTGTTTGCATGTAAAGGTCATTCTCGTGAGTATTGCAAAGTGTGTTGAGATCTGTCATCATTTTTTTGTTATTAATGTGTTTTTTCTTCCTAATTAGAAATATACTGTGTAATATTAAAAGGCATGGACATTATAAAGATATATATATATATATATATATATATATATATATATATATGTATGTGTGTGTGTATATATAACGAAATCTTAAACTGTGTCAATAAGATGATATTCCTCCTCGGCCTACACTATTTTGCAAAAGAATTTCGACAACAATTAAATATTGTTTCATTCGCACCAGCACAAATTTTCAACCCGTGTGCTCAGATTCACAAATCTGTACAAAGAGGAGCAAAAAAAATAGGGGGCACGTCTGAAAATGCAAATATAGCTATGCCGATGTGATGCAAGAAGACCAATGAAGGCCCCGCTCAAATCGTTTCGACCGATAATTTACGTACAACGCGCAAATATTCAATATCCATGACTATGACAAACCTATTGCGTTAAAATACTGAAACGTTTCCAGTATGGACGATAGCCGTCTTATAGATTAATAAAATATGCCATCACGTTTAAAGTTAAGTTTAAACCTTCAAGACATATATATATATATATAGGATTGAAGTTTGACAACATGATTTTCATCATATATGTTGACAGTATAACCTAAATATCCCAGAATGTACTGTGGCCAAGGTACGAACAAAGTCACATTTGCCTCAGTCTTGCAACTATCCACTGGGTCATCCCTGACGCACAACTCCGGCAACTTTCAATTACAAATCATCTTATCTCCTGGTTAGTATTGCCATCAGATGAGGCCTATTTGAAATTGCATTTCACTTTAAGCCTTAACTACTCTTTCCCGATTTTACATTGTAGAACAGACACCATATCATTAAGAGCAACGAAAGTGACAGTATTAAGATTATATATATATATATATATATATATATATAACTGGATATATAACTGAAAATTTCGTACAGTTTGCAACAGCGTTATCGTAGCGTATGAGCGTATGGTAATATATTGTCTGGTCTATTATGAAAGATCTCACTTGGCTAGTTAGAAATTTAGGTCTAAAGTGATGCCAATTAGGCTCAACCCGAGGTCAAGGGTAACCAAAGAAATGTTTGTCTATTTCTAAAAATGGTGTGCAAAACGCGGCAGTGGTAGAGCAGGTAATGAGTGCAAGACTACAAAGCAATATGTCCTTGCTCGAGCCATCGCAGTGGAAAATTCAAAGAATTATTTGATGAGATCCGAATAAGGCCGAAACCAGTCCTCTTTACATTTGACCTTTGCTAACTTATGCAAGACCTTTTTTATACTAACCAAAAATATATATTCAAAATCATACCGTATTTCTTTAATTCAATATCGCTCCCATGGTGATATGTCGTCTGGTCTATTATGTCAGATCTCAGTTGGCTAGTTGGAAATTTCGGTCGAAAGAGATGCCAATTAGGCTAAAACGCGAGGTTAAGACGAAACCAAGACACGTATAATCCCATGCACATTCGTTTCGTGCTTACTGGCAACTCATTAGTAGGAGCCGGTATTACGCTCTTTACCCACTATATATTTGGGTGAGGAATGTGGGATTATAGGACGGTACAATCTCCTAGACGAATGTGTAAACCTGCACTAGTGAAGCTAACATTATATAAAGCCTTGTAAATGCGTCTTCAACTCTAACTTACTCTATATAATATATATACGGAGTCTGTAAAGGATACTAACACTATGGCTATTGTGTTAGTAACCGATACCGACATTGTGGTACAGAAAAGGTACATGGTACTAACACTATGGTTTCCGAGTTGGTACATGGTACCAACATGATGGATATTAATTAAAGGTAAGGAAACAAATTTTACTGTTTAATCAAAATGTTTTGATATGTTGACATCCTTATCGATAAATGCTCATTTCATTTAGGCTACATTAGATACCACTGCTTTTAAATACACATATCTCACGAATGATGTACAGAAAACCTAAATCTTGTAAGCAGGCAAAGATGAATTTAAAAAATGACACAGATTGCTTTCACAAAATTTACTGCAAACTTGATTAATTTCGCTTCAAGTTCTGGTTATATACATTTCGATATTACAGTCTTTCTTAAACATAAAAACGGATGTGCGAAATTCAGATATCAGTAGCAGATATGGAAGATTTGTTCGTTATGACTGGTGGAATTAGCATATTACGAACGGCTATTCGAACTTTTATTTAAAATAATTCATTAATAATTTTTTAACAAAATGAATTTCATAATCAGTTTCCTCTGATAGAATTAAGTGATTACCAATCAAGTGAAAATCACTTCAGCACATATTTACAATTTATAAACGCATGACTACGTATAGGATAGCATGTGAATAACTATACGAAGTAATCTGGTCTCGGTTAATGCAGTTTAGCCAATACATTTTTAAGAACACAAAAATTAAACAGATGCGCATTCAAAATATATAAAAACTGAAGGAATAACTCAGATTGACGCCAAACATCTTGGCCTAATTACCTTTCCGTGGTCACCTGTGGAAAACGATAGAACTGAAAAGTGAAAAACACGTTTTGTGGCCCAAACGCAGCATTGTCTGGCGAAGTTATGAACGATTCATCCAAACTAAAATTGTTTAGTTGAATAAAAATAGCGTTATTTAACATATCTTAAATCGAAAATTAAAAAATTAACGAAAAGTTAAATTAAGTGTTATTCATAATGCTAAACGTGAAAATCACCAAAGTTGGAATTAAGAATTTACTATAACAATATATATATATATATATATATATATATATATATATATATATATATATATATATATACAGGTATTTTATTTCTTCATTTATAGATATATATTTAATTTTATAATTACAATTTATCAGCTAATATTGTTAATAAAAGAACAATGTTCATCTACAATAACTATTTCTGCTTTACTTACACACACAGTCAGTCAAGCGTAATATATTGTTACAACGGAGCGCTGACCTTTGCCTGTAGTCAGTATCTCTTTATAACCAATCACAAATACAGACATTTGATGACTAGTTATTTATATAACTTATGCATATATAGATAAGCATATAAGCAACCATGTAGGTTCTTCCAATATTTCTTATAAATAACCTATATGCTCATCATATTATATATATATATATATATATATATATATACATGTATATACCATATATAATATATAATACAAGCAACACTGTGAGTCATTCAACGGATAAATTACATCAGGAAAAACGCGTTTGAAAATATTTAAATATCTGTTTATAATTTTATGTATATATAAATATATATGTATCTATTAGCAAAATAATGGGTTGTTTGAACTCCAAGTACCTACAATTCACCGTAATTGTATAGTATATTTACTTTACCTACATATTTTTCTTCATACTCACATTTTATATGTAGGGAATGTATAAATATCCACAATATATACACATTCTACACACAATATATAATATATATATATATATATATATATATATATATAAAGATATTGTATATCTCATTCCACATGAAGCAACCAGGCGAGTTCTCCTCACATCTTACATTTAATAATCAAAATATTATTCTATATATATATTGCGAATTTCTAAATAAGCATTTAAGGCAAAAAATGTGAGGTCACCCCACATCTTATATAAATTTTTAGAATCATTCGTATATATGCCTCTTGCGTAAAATGTATATACATATATATATATATATTTTTTTAATGATATCCATGCCGTTTTAATTAACACAGTATTCTTATAATTAGGAAAACAACACATAAATAACACAGTGGATAAAGGCCATTTATTTCGTGAATACTAAACATCTCTTATACAATCATACATATTTATACATTTTGGGTTTTCAATTGATTATGCTATTGGTAACAAATCTGACTCGTTATTACTGTTGTTTCTTGTTTTGACTAGTTGGTGAGTGTGTATGCGTTTGTGTTTGTGTTGTGTATGCGTGTTTGTATGTAAAGGTCATTCTCGCAGTATTGCGAAGTGATGTCTGAGATCTTGTCATTATTGTTTTGGTATCTTGAGAGTTAGCCATTTGTGCACATTGTTCACTGTTACATGTACAAGTGCTATTTTTCCCAGTATAGTTGATCGTTTCACCCCGCTGCGCAAGATTGCTATTTTCGCTTGGTAACAACGCTAATGTTGATTGCAATGTTAAACGCTCACATTGTTTGGAGACTTCTGTCATCGTATGCGCCTCTGTTATTTCCACTTCACATTGTTGCCAATCCGATTGTACGTTTGTTGATTCTAGTAGAGGGCCTAATGGTTCTTGGCTGGATACTAGTAGATTGTTGTTGAATTTTGTTATTCTTGGCCAGTCGATAAGGATATCATGTTGATGAAACTTTTGAATGTTAAGGTCAGGTGCTTGTTGTTTTATGTAAAGTGCTTCGTAGATAAATAATAATTTTTCGGATTTTGCTTTATGTAAAATTGTGAAATTGGTCGAATTGACAGGGTGCCCCGTTGCCAATATATGATCGGAAATAGCTGATTTTCCTGACGGTGGCAAGCCTTTGTTAATCAATTTCTGTGGCAAATGTTGCTGGATTCTGCTTATCAATTGCTTCTTCGTACGTCCGATATATGTGCTACCGCACATACATGAGAATTTGTAGACTATGAATGATTTGGAGAGAATTGGCAATTGATCTTTGGCATCCAACCTCATGATTCTCTGTGTACTGAATGTCATATTAACTTTAACACTGGGAAAGTTGTCCTTAGTTATTCTATTCAGCCGCCGTGCAATTATTGAGGCTGGTATGTCGCCTCTAAATGGTAAGTTCAGGAAAACCTGCTTGCCGGTATCCTCTCTAGTACGAATCTGCCGTGGTCTGATGTTGACATCAATGAACCGCTCTGGGTAGTTGTTCATTAGCAAAATTTTCCTCAGGTAGCCCAGTTCTTCCTCAATCTTGTGTTCAGAGCAGATCTTCCTGATTCTGTTTGCTAGGTTGTTTACTAAGTTTCTTTTGTGGGATTTTGGCACACTACTGTTGTAATGAATGTATTGTCCGGTGAAAGTAGATTTTCTATGTATGGCCAGTGTCAAATCTCCGTTTGCTTCTCGAGTGAGTTTGATGTCAAGGAATGGGAAACTGTCGTCTTTCTCTACCTCGAGAGTGAATTTGATGTCTGGATCGACTCCATTTGCTTGTTTGAGGATTTCGGAAGGGTCTGCTTCCTCTGAGATGAACAACAAGATATCATCTACATACCTTTTGTAGAGTGTGCACTGGTCAATTATACCTTTTAGGTTCGTTTTTTCCAGGTGATACATGTATACATCTGCCAGGAGGGGTGCGATGCAACTTCCCATAGCTACACCATTGATCTGACGGTAGTATATCCCTTCGAAAGTAAATTGCACGTTTTTAGTACATGCTAATATGAGGTCTTTGATGTCATTGGTGTCTATAGGGAAGTCAAAAAACTCATTTTTGATGAGGTCACACAAGATCTCCGTTGTCTTATCCAGTGGTATGTTTGTAAATAAGGATGAGACGTCAAGCGAGACCATTTTATTCTGTAGGATGTTCTTCCCCTTCAATTCATTTGCTAGTTCGAAGGAGTCCTTGATGGTGTTAGCGTTTATGATGCTCCGTATTGGTTCAAGTAGTTTGCAGAGAAACTTGGCTGGTTTATGTTGTGGAGCGTTGATCATTGACATAATGGGCCGCATCGAAGGAGCTCCTGAGGCTGTCACGGCTTTATGAGTTTTTGGTTTGCCGTACAATCTTGCGGTGTTTGTTCCGACTGGTTTTGCTTTTTGGATGTCTTCTGTGAGTTTTGATCTAATCTCGGAGTCAGCCATCGATGTTAGAACATGTTTTTCCATCTTTTTCAAAATTGTATTAATTCTTGATTCGATGTTCGTTGAATCATCTTTCTGTTTGATGTCATGCTTAAATTTAGATTGATCATTTATTATATCGTTCATGGCCTTCCTGTAAGCGTCGGCCTCAAGTATAACGATTCCTGATCCTTTGTCGGGTGTGGCAAGTCGTATGGATTTGTCTGATTGGAGTTTTCTGAGTTCGTCTATGTGCTGTTTTGTGATGATTTGGCTGCCTTTGAATTCCTTCTTGTATTGTTCTAGTGCGCTTACTATCTCAGCTTTCAGTCCTTGTCCATTGAATGCATGTGGGGCGGTGTCTTTCGTTAAGTCATTGTAGAAATTTTCCGTTCCAGCCTGAATGTCAATAATGTCACGTTCACTTAGGTTTTTCTTGACTACGCAGAATTTTGCTCCTAAGGAGAGTAATTCTTTCTGGTGTTTTGACAAGATCACTTTTGAATAATTGTGAGTAAAAGCGTCTGGGTTCGTAGGAAATTTTGATTGCGTAGGAAATTTCTCCAGGTCTCTGGTGAGGTCCTTGGTTTCTTTTTCCGCTGTTATTTTCATTAGTGTTTCTATCTTCTTTGTGACAGCGGTGTATTCGCCGTCGTTCAGTCGTGCATGTTGACAATCTAGTGTTTGAATGATTCATTCAGCATCTTGCAGTTCTGGTTGGTTGTCCTCGATACCATTAAGCAATAAGCGACTTATAAGTTTATTCGTCGGTTTTTGGTTATTCCTTCTGCATTGCTTGAGGAAACGTTTTGGCACAACATCTGATTCTAAACACGATTTGAAGAACTTAATTCTTTCTAGAAGTTTGGCACACGTACAGTTGGCTGCAATATAAGTGTTTAGTTCCTTACGGGTAAAAGGCTGACCCCGCTCTTTGATAATCTTTATGATATCCATGACGTTTTAATTAACACAGTATTCTTATAATTAGGAAAACAACACAAGATTGAGGAAGAACTGGGCTACCTGAGGAAAATTTTGCTAATGAACAACTACCCAGAGCGGTTCATTGATGTCAACATCAGACCACGGCAGATTCGTACTAGAGAGGATACCGGCAAGCAGGTTTTCCTGAACTTACCATTTAGAGGCGACATACCAGCCTCAATAATTGCACGGCGGCTGAATAGAATAACTAAGGACAACTTCCCCAGTGTTAAAGTTAATATGACATTCAGTACACAGAGAATCATGAGGTTGGATGCCAAAGATCAATTGCCAATTCTCTCCAAATCATTCATAGTCTACAAATTCTCATGTATGTGCGGTAGCACATATATCGGACGTACGAAGAAGCAATTGATAAGCAGAATCCAGCAACATTTGCCACAGAAATTGATTAACAAAGGCTTGCCACCGTCAGGAAAATCAGCTATTTCCGATCATATATTGGCAACGGGGCACCCTGTCAATTCGACCAATTTCACAATTTTACATAAAGCAAAATCCGAAAAATTATTATTTATCTACGAAGCACTTTACATAAAACAACAAGCACCTGACCTTAACATTCAAAAGTTTCATCAACATGATATCCTTATCGACTGACCAAGAATAACAAAATTCAACAACAATCTACTAGTATCCAGCCAAGAACCATTAGGCCCTCTACTAGAATCAACAAACGTACAATCGGATTGGCAACAATGTGAAGTGGAAATAACAGAGGCGCATACGATGACAGAAGTCTCCAAACAATGTGAGCGTTTAACATTGCAATCAACATTAGCGTTGTTACCAAGCGAAAATAGCAATCTTGCGCAGCGGGGTGAAACGATCAACTATACTGGGAAAAATAGCACTTGTACATGTAACAGTGAACAATGTGCACAAATGGCTAACTCTCAAGATACCAAAACAATAATGACAAGATCTCAGACATCACTTCGCAATACTGCGAGAATGACCTTTACATACAAACACGCATACACAACACAAACACAAACGCATACACACTCACCAACTAGCCAAAACAAGAAACAGCAGTAATAACGAGTCAGATTTGTTACCACTAGCATAATCAATTGAAAACCCAAAATGTATAAATATGTATGATTGTATAAGAGATGTTTAGTATTCACGAAATAAATGGCCTTTATCCACTTTGTTATTTATGTGTTGTTTTCCTAATTATAAGAATATATATATATATATATATATGTATATATATATATATTATGAAAATTTGAATAAATATACATGCAACCATGTAAGTTTCTCTCACATCATATATAAATCGAAAATATTCATTATATATATATATATATATATATATATATATATATATATATAATGTATATCTAAATAAACATATAAGCAACTATGTGAGGTCTTCTCAGATATTATTTAAATATTTACTTTTCCATCCAACAAAAAAATTTTGTAAATGCATATATATATATATATATATATATATATACACATGGCTAAGTAACTATGCGGATTCATTAACCCTGATTCCTCCCACTTTTCCATCCAAGAAAGTTTCATTATAAATGGGGCCTAATGATTTCTCTAGAGATGCCAAATTCATGGCGTTCATTCGTGATTTTATTTCAATTTATTCTCTTATCAGCCTGGTTAATCTATTTCGGTTAAATAGTACAATCCGTTTACAGCCATCCCAGTTTATCTGATGACCTGTCTCTATTGAGTGCCTGTCTAGATATGATCTATAATTAGGTCTATATTTGCGTGCAGTTATATTTTCCCCTCTACGTACCTTTATTGGACGCATGGTTTCACCTATATACCTGAGTTTGCAATCTTTACAAGGTATCTATTTTTTCCTTCTATTTTGGTATCTTATTGCCTATTGTAACTGATTGACTTAACACTGTCCTTATGTTGTATTTCTTTGCGAATGTCTTAATTATTCTATTTAATCAAGAATCTAGTAGAACCAGATATCTGTGCTTATCTTCATTTTGATTTTCTAAATCCCTCAACTGATTTTCTTAGTTTATTTTTCTATCAAATCGCCATAGCGTCTCGTTTATGATTTTATCAGTTAATCGTTCTGGATAATCATTTATCCTGAATATTTCTTTCAAATTCATCAGTTCTTTGTCTGTATATTTTAAATCCACTATTTTAAGACTTATTATCATGGATTTTGGAATGCCTATTTTCATCCCAAATGGGTGATTAGAGCAGTAATTCAGGAGGATGCCAGAATAAGTACCTTTCCTCTAAATAGCTTTTTCTTATGCCTGATCCATTTGTTTTAATTTTACACCTAGAAATGATAATTTTTCTTCTCTTTCTTTCCCCAATGTAAATTTTACCTCTCCAGTTGATTAGCTAAATACAGAAAATTCTCCAACTCCTTATCCTCATGATTCCAAATTAAGATCATGTCATCCAAGAATCTAAAATATAAGTTGGGTTTCAGGGGAAATCAGAATAAGGTATTTTTTCAAAATAATGAACGTAAATATTAGCGACTAAGATCGATAATGGTTGTCCCCTAGGAACATCATTAACTTGTAGATATAATTCATTTCCGAATATAATGTATGTAGAATAAATACAAATTTTAAACATTTTTATAATAATTCTTAACATTATTTTACTAACTTCTAGTATTTCAGGATATTTAGTTAAACAACTTTGGAAACACTCTAATGCAATCTGCCCCGGAATGTTAGTATACATTGGTACCACATCCAGGCTTTCCAGCTTATTATTCTCTAATAATCTATATTTATCAGTAATATCAGTAAAGTGATTAGTGTTCTGCAATGTATAATCTAGAAAATAGATGTATTTTCATATTCTATGAAAAAGAAATTTGGACATTTTATAAGTTGGAGAATTCTGAACATTCACAATTAACCTAAGTGGATTATCTTGTTTATGAATCTTTACTAAACCATACAATCTGGGAGGAAGTGTGTCTCTTTGTATTAATGATTTTCAAAGCACTGAAAATAATTCCCCAGACCCAATCATTTGATTAATTACAGTTTTAATCTCACCTTGTAACTTATCAGTTGGGTCCTTATTTATTTTATGATAAACTTCTTTATTATTTAATTGCACATACATCTTATCATTATAATCCCTCTGATTCATTAGCACTGTTAGTCCACTTTTGTCTGCTTTAAGGTTTATTACCCTATTAGATAATAAATTCGATCTTAATCTTTTCAATTCATAATTCGGCTTATAATTATCCTCTGTATGTCCTAAAACCAATTTGGCAACATCAAATTCAAATTTGTTTTTACATTTTTCTAGGAGGAATTACGTGATTTTTACTGTTTCGATAAAAATTACATTCCTAGGTATGTATTCTATAGGAACAGCCATGTTCAGCCCCAGATTAAGTATTCTATTTTCTTTATCTTTGAGATCCATGGACGATAAATGTATTACCCGTTTAGACACAGCAGAATCGTTTGGAATATTTCTCGGAGGCCTATATATTCTCAGGTTTGCTAGTTTCTTCTCGTGTCTCTTTCTAACCTTCTGAATTTCTTTATTCCTAGCCTTATTGGTGAACTCTTCTATGTATTTAAGGTCCATAGATTATAATAAAAAGTGCAACTTAGATCTTATTTATGTTTTTCTGTAATTAGTTCATATTTCCATTTTTATTGATTTTTTACCGAATATTTCAATAAATGTACAGAAAGTTCCTCTTTCAGAACATTCCCTACCCCATCTAGCTGAAGTGGTAGTCTGATTCCAAAGCCTTTATGTACAGTATTAAATTTTAAATATAATTTTAAGAATGGGGTATTTTCCTCGATTAGTATTTGTTGCACAGTTTGACCACTGTCCCGTCGTATTTTTGATTTAAGTGAGTAAGTAATGACTTTCTTTACGGTTAAACAAAAATTAAGTTTATTTATTGACTCGTATAAATCCAAAATTTTATTACTAACGGCAACGTGAACCGTGAATACCATATGTTTACATAATGCTGATTTTTATGGAGGAGCTCCACACCTTTCTTATTAAGTTTTGAGGAATCTGCTGATTTATTCTTGTTTCAGTTCTGCTTTAATATCTGCTGATGTACTGATCGAAAAAGGCTCATTGAAATTTGTCGAAGGATAATTGGAAAACATGTTGAGCTCTAATTCAATATTTTTAGGTAAGAAAAAGTTGTATTTATTTATCATTTTTAAATTTATGAGCAAAGAGAGATGAGAATAATACCATTTCAAGACCTGTTAACAAGAAATTAAGCTGAGTTGGGCGGTATATTCAATTTTCCAGTAGAGGGCTTACAAAAAGTACCTCATCACCAATTTGGGCATTCTAACACGCAGGATTTTTTCATCTAACAAATTTCATTAGAGCTAAACCTGGTTCGCTAAACATTGTAGATCAAGATTGATCTAAATGAAATAAAAATGCTTCACAGAATGGTCATTTTTTCCTTTATAGGGATCTTCCAGCTTAATAGGTTTTCGTAAGCCTTAGTTAATATTTCGATCACCAGAGAGAAATATCGTGACCACAAAATGACAATGTTTAAATGAAGATTCGTTTATCCCAATTGCTTGTAAATAAAGATTTATGTATAGACATGTAAACTCAGCCTACCAACGAGACATTAAAGTCATATTCGGAAATAATTTTCATCATTTGATGATTTCAAAACTTCAAGCAACTTTTTAATGACATAATTGTACCAGAATTTAGTTTAAGCGCAGCATAACCCCTGTTATTACCCCGTTTGACCGTAAACAAAGGTATAAACATATAGAGATTTTTTTGCAAGGTTAAAGAATTTCAAAATTGCTTTCTTATAAGGACTAGCTTTTAATGTGTGTAAGAAATTACATTTAAATTTGGGCGATAAATTTGACTAAACAGAACATTTTAAACTCCAGTTAAAAACGGAAAGTAGACATGGTGAAAGACGAACTATAGGCACGTCTAGAAAATATTTTGCATTATCTCAATGTAAAGCGACCAAGTAAGCATAAAGGTAATTATGGTGCTTCACATTGCTGAGTGTAATACCGCAAATAATGATTGATCGGATTCAACTTTACACTAAACTACTACAATGCCATACCCTTCGTCAATCCTTTAATTTGAAAAGTAAGCTTAAACTGACACAGGAAACTGACATACATTGATGTAATAGAACGGTCTTTGACGAGACGTTTGTTTTCACACTCTGATGGATTTATAGAAAAGAAACAGAGTGATAGCTTACGAGAAGTAAGTAATGATCCAGGGATTGTTGAGGTTGGCTAGTTAAATGTCGAAAATTGGAGTGTCCACCACATTTTCAAATATTATACGCGCTGTCTACAAAATCACCACCGGTCGCGTCTACAAAAAGTTAACACACAACATTACTAAGAACATTGGTGTTCGTCAATGCTGTCCAACATTCCCATTTCTGTTTAATTTTGTAATAGATGCTATTATGAACAGTACCTTCTATACTTTAAGGTTGCAGGTGTCTAAGTTCGCCCAGGCTGTAAATTAATCGATATTTACAATTATTCGATTATCGAGATTCTGCTCAGGCCACCGTTAATAAATTAGCAGATATCGTTCCGCCTTTCGGTACAAAATTCGCATCTTTTAAATGTGAGATAATTTTACAGGATCTCACACCACTCACTCAAACTCTGCAAATGCAGAGTGAAAAAAAACATAGTTCGAAGGTCTGCATACCTTGGCAGTTCTATTAATAACGCAGGCAATATGCCTGACGAGGTGTGTATGAAATTAGCGAAATAGAAAGTAGCTTTCTCCAACCTTCGTTATTCATGTAGGAACGCGAGAATTATATTTTTCCTTAAGGATCGTGTTCACAATGCATCTGTACGCACAGTTTTATTATACGCCATTGAGACTTGGCCCCTTAGAGTTAATGATTTTATACGCTTACAGACACACGACCATCGTTTATTTTCAGAAGCAGAACACATGTGGGTTACCGGCAACGAATAATCAATGCTGACATCCGTGGACGTATTTTTATATAGGCCAACAAGTGCTTCTCGTTAAAAGACAAATAAGGCAACATGAACTACATCGACTCCGTCAAATTTAACGTATGTTCTCAATTTGATTACCCAGTAAATTACTATACTCTCACCCAACGCCAAATTTGCGTGAGAAACAAGGTGGGCAGATTTTAACATGACAGATACAGTTAAAATAAACTACATCTAAATTGGGTAGTATAGGACCCACTTGTCTGTTTGGATAGGGTCCACGTATGCATCATAGTTCTTGATTGAAAACCCAACCCGATATGTCATCGAGTCGAGCTCAGTGACGATCTTGTTTCAGATTTATAATTCAATCATCTTCGTAAATTCATTTTCTCGTTGGGTAGAATTATCTGCAAGGTTTGGTTGTATTTATGATGTGATACAGTGAAAACTGCAAGGAAGCTGTACTGCCGGTGTCGCCTTGCTTTAAAGCTGACTTGGTTATAATAGTGCTGTTTAGAGGGTTAGTTTGCTTCAATACTGTGCGTTATTTAGATAAATATACTCATGGAAATTAGGACCTCCCTGTTACAAATCTCTTTAATCATTTGTGTGCTTGAATTATTATTTTGCCGTTATTATAAAATTTTCTTGTTTTTCTGTTAATTTTCTAATGGTTAAATGTCAGTGAAAAATCAATTAATAATGGTTTATGTATTTTTATGCATGACGCATGATGTGTTGAATGATGGACTGAAAACACAGCATTAATCAGGAAATTGTTATATGCATGGCGTTTCGAACTAGCTATTTACCTATTTAAGAGGAGATCTTCATAGTCTAATCAGTAAATTCACGAAATGTCATTATAAATGCGGTTGAATAAACTGTGCTGTTAAGCTCAACCTTGTTCGAATCTGGATGCATTCAAACTTTCGCCTACCAAAATGTCTCCCATTAAGTGTTAGTATGATGCGAGGTAATTACGTGTTCAATATCGTAAAAGATATAATTCATTCACAAGATTTGATGTATTAACTTTTCGCGGTTTGAACAATCAACTGTAGTTGCCTTGGTAGCCTCGCAAACAGGATGTAAAATGTCACTTTAATTACCACCTCAGATAAAAACTGGTGTTTATTAAAGAGATATGATGCTGATGTTTTTACTATCAAAATATTCTCTATATATGATTCAGTATTTCAACAGATTTTTTAGCTCATATGGAAATATGTTGGCAATTGTTCATTGTCTGCAGTAAAATGGTGACACTCCGACAATTGTAATATTTTGCTTATGTTAAATGCATAAGTAAACTACGTTGTAACCTTTTTTTCTCGCTAAAATGCTTTTTTATCTTATTGCCAACTTTCCTTCTGGAGACGCAGGCATAAAAAAGATTTAATTGAACAAGAAGATTCATTAGAAGCGAATATTAAAATTGACTAAAGCACACCTACAATCTTTACTTAAGTCGATTTTTAAAAAGAATAGCAATTTTAACCAAAATTGAGCAAAGCTGTTTTCAGCTGTGAATAATTATGAACAGATACATTTTACCAAATAGAAAAGACGAATATAAAATAATATAAAGTTATGGCACATCAACTAAAATAAATTATATTTTATTTAAATTGACCAGTGATTTTCAGCTCCAGTGGAAATGAGATGTGCAAAATTACCCAATAAATTTCAGCTAATTAGCGAGTAAACGAACCACAGACTGATGAGAAATTTGAATCCTTTTTGTGCAGGATTCTCTATAAAATAGGCTCGTGGTGTAATTCCGACTTCAATTAACGTGTATCCCGTAAGCACAAAGCGCATAAATCAATAGGATTTCACACTTTAATCATGCTGGCTCGGGCATTTAATTGTGATTTAACGTAACTATCATATAAGCATTTTTGCGCTTAAAGACTTGAATAATTAACTAATTGTTCGTTATGAAAGGAAGTTATTCACTATCAGATAGGCTGCAAAAGTATTGCCCCAGTTCAACAAGCCTGGCTTCTCTAATTTTCTGCTAGGCACAACAGAGCTGAGTTGACCAAAATGACTTCGTCTGATAGTCTGGAAAACCTATTAAAAATATAAACAGCACAGGCGAGAAAACCTAACTGCGGAGTTACGGATAACTAAGTCTAAGCTAGATATTACGAGTAGAGTAAGCTCTGAGAGAATCCACATAAACGACACAACTAATATTGGTTAACATAATACTGAATTATTCTGGATAATTTAGCTTATAATTGTCATAACTATGCTAATGCATGCAAGATTAAAGAAAATTAGACATCCGTGAAGCTATTTTAAATATAAACAAATTTATTTGAGTCGAAAGTCAACAAGTACATACAATTTATCCGGAAACACAAAAGAGTATGCTTCAGAACGAAATTCATCTTCCTTTAATATTCAACAATACTACTCGTATGAAAAATGCCGTTCTTACTTTCCACTTTAGGTAAATATAACTGGCAATAGTCTTTACTCTCAGAGCTCAGATAATTTTTTAATACAGGAATTCATTAGAATGGTTTCTACTGGTCTACTTGAGGATTCAAAGTTTTAACCATTCTCCCGAAGTAGTTACTCAGAACGCTAACTCGATCAGAATTTTTTTTAAATTATCGAAGATGGACGGGTTATACTTTTCTCATTTATATTTAATGAAAAAGAGCAAATAAGTTGCAGTTGGATATTTAAATGCATAATTTATCTTATGTATACGACTTTGTTTTGGAAATTTAAAGAATATCAAAAGAATTAAAATAAAGAACGAAATATCAACGAACCAAGAATATGCGAGAAATTGAAGCACAATCTCGTTTGCCGCCAGTGTGTCATTCAACTCTGTTTCCAGATTAAAACTAAGCGCAGGATCGGGAGTTTGATTTGGTTCGATCACATCGGGCGCATTGCCACGTTCGGTTGCGATTTGTGGAAATCCTGAATTTGAAATTTAAAAGGAAGTATGACTACAGTTAAAAAGTTCTTAATTGTGATTTTTGTTGAGATTGTTCTTTAATGAATACAATTTTTCTACATTGTGTCATATTGAAAAAGTGATACGACTGGACCTTATCTCTAAAGATTAGTGAACTGTCCTTAATTAGCTTACTGATTAAGAGTGAAACATTCGGAGGTCTAGCTGCCTGACTGTGCCAGTTAATTGGCACCACCGATAATATTTTCTCAATCCTTCAATATATTATGAAAATATATCCTGATGAAATTGACTTCTACATTTTATTGTTTATAGCGAGATATTTTCGTAGCTTGGCTGTAGAATTCAGAAAGAACATACACCTATATTTCGTCAACAAGGGTGCCCAATTTCAAGAATGATACATAACAGTTATTCAGACGGACACTTGAAAAATAGTTAATTATATAACTTTTTGTTTAATATATCGTTCACAGACAATTTGATTACTATAGTTCATATTCGCGGGTCTTGCATTCGAAAAACTCTTGGAATAAAGGACAGCATATTCACCGAACGATGAATTTGTCTTTATTGAAGTTTTTGTTATTTACAATAAAGATTACTAAGAATTTGGCATTTTCATTAAGAGGACACAAGCACCAGTTAACTCTTACATTTGAGAAATCAAACACGTTTGAGTCTAAACAGTAACGTATCTCTAGTTACTGAATTACTACCGAAATTCAACAATATCAATTCCACATTTTGTTAGAGCGCATAATATATATTGAATTGAAAAAGAATATATAAATTAGATCAGATAACGTACTGATACTGACACTAGTGACTGTTTGCTACACTAGATATTACGTCTTAAATTATCTCCGGTTTTCCTAATTCCATGAGACGAGTTGGCCAATAAATAGAAAGCAACGTAATGTTGACAGTTTAATATTTGAACTTAGCTTATTTTTGACATATCTGAACCAAGCAGACAACTGTGCTACGACTGGTGTAATGCAATTGAAAATCTATTGCATTCAAATAAGGAATCGATTAATGCTCTCTAAAAAACAGTTAGATTAAGCATCAAATCTGCCAATTCTATCTGGCTACTAATAGAAAATAGTAGCCCCAA
>JAQBSW010006667.1:0-5000 GCA_029291075.1 Eudiplozoon nipponicum | reverse complement strand
CCGACTAAACTGTTTCAGTCTTTCCATACAAGAGGCTTTGTTAGATGTCTTGCGTATGTCGTCGACATAAAACAGCAAATCTATATTTCTGAACAAATATAGAGAAAAATAATTTATACAGAACTAGGAATTATAGCTTAATTATTCTATTTGCTCTACAGAGACGAAATGAGCCATTTTTACCTTTTCCCATTAGTAAATAAAACATAACTAAATAGCGTAATTTTGTACTGGTTTATTGTTTAACCACAATTATAGATTTACCTAAAATAAGTGCTCGTATAGCATTCCCTATTATCTAACAACCTCTTTTTATTCAGGAATGAGAGTAGAGTAGCGGTAAATATCACTAGAAATAATATAAAATAAATAAAATTAAATATCACGAGCAATGTAGGCCACATTACAAATATTAAAATTTAAGTGAATTCCTCAATAAAATTTAAACACGAGAATATAGGACTATAAAAAGGTTTTGAGAAGCTAAGTTTAACAAGAGAAGACAAAACTTCAAATTGTAAAATAATATAATATGAAAAATTCACAAATCAAAGTGAGCTTATTAAGCATTCATTTGAAGTACGAACAATTTAAGAAATGATCATTTTTGCATTATTTTTTTATAGTTCACTACGCTCTCGTGTGGGCCAAATGTTTGTTAAATGGAATATTCTTATTACACCGTCATTGGTAAGTATTATGACACACAAATCAAAGTAATAAAACAAAAACATATTTGAAATATCCATTGAAAATAAAAGACATATTTTCGCAGATCGAAATCTAACACATACACATACGTGTAAAGGGCTTGACGAAAGACGTAGTAATCTATATAATGTCTAAAAAGGAAGATAAACAAAATTTCAACTTAAACAAAGGATATAATCAAATCTATGTATGTGTTACTGGCGTGTATTTTATGTTATAAAAACACGACTTAACCTGAGGCTTGGGAAATTGCAGCGGATTTTATGTACTTTTTTAAAATATCTCTATAATGTGAAAATTATTCAAACGTCATAAAAAGTTTTAAAAAACTAAGTGTAATCATTAAATGATAATTCATAGTACCCTTTCCATGTGTCAAAAGGGCAAGAATTTTTTTCAGATGCAAGAACCGCTTCTTTCTCATTTTCTTCTCAAGTATCTACAAATTAACATCTCTTTATAAATAAATTGAAAGGCAAAACAAGATAAATAGGTAAACATACAGAGTCTATGAAATAAGGGAACAACCAATCAATCGCGTACGTCACCTACATGTTTACATTTTTCTATCTTGTTGAGCCTTTCAATTTATATATAAAGAGATGTTTATTTGTAGATATTTGAGAAGAAAATGCGAAAAAAGTGGTTCTTGTATCTGATATAATTTATTTTTCTTTTTACACATGGAAAGGGTCCTATGAATTTTACTAAGGCTCGCATTCCAAAAAAGATAATTATTTTAATCTACGCATAAAATATAAACACTATTCAGATAAATTATGATTTTTACCACACGAAAAAAAATTTGAGCTCAAACTATTTGTAAAATCTTAAATAAAGATATTAATTATTTGTTGACCATACGTAATTTCAACTATCTTACCCATTATTATCGTGTTCAGGAGTAATTAAATTGGCAGCTTTTCTTTTCATCTTAAGCGCTCTCGCCTAGAATAGAAAATATAAAAATTTAGAAACTATCAGGTAAAAGTAATTGGCAAAATTCATCATTAAATAACATATTCATGAAACATTACGTTGTTTAGAAAGCAAGATCTAACAAAAGCGAAGCATGAAGACTATATATGCGCTGTTGTGTGATTAAGAATTCAAGGTGCGCAGCTCATTTGCTACAAGAAATCATTGCCAACATTTAAAAGTTGTACAGTAACGACAAAATCATAGGCTTGTACTTCGATTTTAATAACCTCACTCTATAAAATTCTTTTTTATCAAGTGTCTACAAGCTATGCATGTGTAAGATGAGTTTCATTTAAGCCAATCATTTGATCTGCTACTTACTGCTTAGCAGGTGATACACAGATCTGTTTCAATTGCTTATTGACTAACTTCCATAAAATCATCAAAATGAGTCACAACTATATTCTTGTAATGCAAAAAGTAACAAGGTATTGAAATCTAGCTCTTCGGAGGCACTCTCGAACGGATTTGAATATATATTTTCAGCTACTACGCTTTGCATTTATGTGCATACTAATTTAACTAATAAAACGTTTTTCATTAGCTTTAGTGGTGTCTGTGCAGGTTAAATGCTAATATCTCGTATTTAACCCTAGAGCGTATAATTGGTTCCTACTCTCGATGTATGTGTGCATTAAGCATAAATAAGGAAATTTTATTATTCACTCAACAAAGCAATTTTGAGGCCTTAAATGAAATAATAGGAATTCTTTTTAAAAACTTGTAAAAATATGTTCAGTTTTTCTTGATTGAAGTGAAGATTATATCCAATAAACCGAACGAAATAATCCTGGTTGATCGAATTTCATTCTTACAGAACTTCAGTTTTTTTCACAGTTCGGATACGTTTTAAGAGGTATATGGCAGTCTTCAAATTTTCGTAATAACCAATCCTTTCCCAATCAAGTTGGATATTTGGTATTCAGCTTACTATGTTTCCTATCGTCACGAACTATTTTATAGGCATTATTTGGTTATGTGCGAAGTAATTTAAACGCTTTAACTCGAAACTGTATGCTTCCCCATTTGAAATTACATTTATAGCAACAGTGAATCAAATTAATCTTTTTTTTAAATATTATACTTGCTAAATCGAATAACTAAACTGATTGTCGATGCAAAATCCTAGAGTGCGTATATATTAAATTAGACGTAGTGAGAATTATACATATGGAAGAGATCGAGACAAAATTTTATTTTAAAACAATCAAGTTTTCGAGCATGAAGTAAACACCAATCCCATTGTATTTAACCAGTCGTCGAACAACATAACAAAACTACCGCCAGTCACAACGCACAGACGTGTTCGACCTTCCATGATCATCATCAGAATACGACGGCAAACTGACTAGCGAGGATCAAGCCACATTGCATATATATGGAAAACAAATTTAAATATGCGTCTCACCTCTAGTAGACTTGCATAAATTGTACGTGACTGGAAATATCGACTGCCTACAATTTCTATCCAGTCACGAAAACCCGCACAATCAAATATTGCTTAATTGCATTGTCTATGTATATATATATATATATATATATATATATATATATATATATATATATATATATATGAGAGTATGTGTATGTGGCGAAAGCTACAATTAGCTAATGTTTGTGACTGCATAGAAATTGTGCAGCCGACATTTCCAGTCACGTTCAATGTATACAAGACTACCAGAGATGAGAGCCGAATTATCAATGCCGCGTTTTGCGTACGCGGGTAGTAGCTGTACACGGGCAGTTACACAAAGATCCGATTTGTCACTATTTCCAATTTTGTATTGTCTTTGATCGGGTTGACTCATTTTTACTTCAATTGGAAATGCGGTTCTATCATATCTTTGTTTACTGGCGACGTTTCGGTGCCTACTTTCCAGCACCATCATCAGGCAACACAACACTGATCACAATAGCAGATTTAAGCAAATGTGGTAACCTCGTTCCAAAACCATTCTATTTATATATATTTGACTCAACACTATTTTAATCATAGGATTTGTCTCAGTAACTAAACTCAATATATAACTTGTTATAATTAGTAGACCAATCATTACCTCACCTATACCTCATCTCATCTCGTATGCAGAATATTTTAGGGGAGAGAGACAGTATCGAACCTTTTGTTATTTGTTATAACGGTATTGCTACTATGTCACGGTAATCAAAATTTTAAAAAATGCTAAAACTAAAACCTTGATTATCATATACTGTATTTTATTTAAAGCCGGGAACTCTAATGTATACAATGGTGTGTGAGGTATTGCGCACATAGCAACAAACTAGTTCAAATATGGAGCAGCAAGTAACGTAGATGGATGGAGAGTGAATGTTATATCGACGCTTAGGTGAACGATTAAAGAGAGAAAGATAGAGATAGCCTGGACAACTAACGTTTTGCAAAAAACTAATCGTAAGCACAATGCGAAGTTAATCAACTTTTGGAAATAATTGCATAAGAATATTTGCTGATATGACTAAAATACTTCATTACACATATATCTAAATATAATATCGTAAAACCTTTATATATATATATATATATATATATATATAAATAGAGAGAGAGAAAAAGGACCACTGATAATTATTAAATATGAATAATTTCTATTCTTATTATATATTTATTTATTACGTTAGTCACACCTTATATCAATATATAAAATACATGTCAATATGTATAAAAACATATATATGAATATAAGCAACAGTATGAGACCAACATCCCTAATCCTATATATATATATATATATATATATATATGTTTGCCTATTTCAAATTATTATTTTATTCTTTTCTTACTGTTTTTTTTATTTACTAATTAATCAAATTGTATATTTATTTATTCACACCTTATATAAATATATAAAATACATATAAATATGTATAAAAACATATATATATAAATATAAGCAACAGTGTGAGTCATTTATATATATATATATATATATATATATATATATATATATTATGTGTATAGAATAAACCTATCAATCTACCCATAGGCCTATCTATATATCCGTCTATCTATCACATTTTGGTTTCCTCTTAAAAGGATACATGGTAGCTATTAACCATGAATATCTTCTCTATGACTAACGTATTATACATTTATTAAGATATTCCTACCTTACATAAATATAGAAAATATAAGCGACAATGTAAGTCAAATGTGTCTTATCTAATGTTCTATCTACTAACCCTTGCTAAATCGGTATACCGTCTTTTGGAACATTTTTATTGAGAAAAATAAGTATATAGGAAATTGATATTGGTACAGATCATTCGCAACCAGTTTTCTATAAGCG
>JAQBSW010006666.1:0-46725 GCA_029291075.1 Eudiplozoon nipponicum | reverse complement strand
CATATTTTCAATCGGATATATGTATTAACCACAATTCAGACATTTATGAAAGAATAATTGCTTGTGCATAAGCTATTCAACATTGTGAACAGTATTTACGTATTTTGTCGTCTAGAGTACGGGACAATTTTTTTGACTGTGTCTTGTGTAGCAGATATTCAACTGTGTTAACAATTTCATTTTATTGCCGTCTAGAGCACGGTCAATTTGACTCAACTATAAACTTACATGCAACGTTATTTACATTAAATTTGTGATCATTCGTATTAGTCTCTCTCACCCTCACACATCGGGAAAAGGCCGGGGATTGATCATAAAAACGGATCTCAACAGCCGAAAGCAACCATATATAGGGATAAATGAACCATGCAAAAAAACCCCTACATAAATGGTGCCCCGGTTCGTCGAACTCACAGCCAGCAAAGAATTAATAAACATCTAGATTTTGAGAATTTAAAGCACTTTGTATGAATGCCACGAAGGAAAGCAAATTCTAAGACACATATCACAGAAAAACACCCTCTCGAGATTACAATGATCGAAGACAGCCGCACGATGACGAATGAGGACGTTGTTACACTGCCATCTGATCTCGACAACACTCATACGCATAAGATGACGTCCAGTTCAGGAAATGCAGAAAGCCCGGTGGTGAGCCCAGCAACAGGCAGCACCAACACATGGACACAGTATAAAATATGCCAATTCGATCCAGACTACCTTGACGAGTCGGTCGACAATGTTACTCTATTGGCCAAGGTGTCCAATATAACAGACGAGGGCTCAATATTTTTGAGGGTTTGGGAGACTATCCCAATGTCTTTCAGACGCGGACTCAAAGATATTCTGCATCTATAAACTGAGGGCACATGTGCGCAGCCATGGCAGAGCCTGCAACGCGCCGTCAAGCAGCATTTGACACCAGATCGAGAAGACAGGCATACAGAATTAATGAGCCAGATGTCCCTAGTTAGCTGCACGCCTTCTGAGCTATTTAGGGAGCTGGAGCAACGTGCCCAAGGAAATCTTAATGCGACTTGTCATTCAGAAGCTCCCGCCGGCACTACAAGAGATGGCCACGTTCCTGAGCAAATCCGTCGAAATACAAGACGACGTTCTACCTGCACGTCTAGACAAGTGGTGGAAGAAACACTACTACAGCTCACCTTTTCGAGAGAAAGGCCACATCACCTCTAGAATCACAATCCACCGCATCATCAGCCGGAATAAATGTCACGAATGAATGCCTCATCAGCCTGCTCGAGAACCTCACCAACAGGCCAAATTTGGCCTTAGTCGATTCCGTCCATAATAGACGCGACCAGAGCAGGCGTGACCAGCGTTGATCACCGTCCAGGAATAGCGCCAGGAAGTCGACGTCGATAGGCCGGGTCACAGTTACACAGTTACCGGCGGAGTGGTATCCGAATCACCGCAGCTCTGGCCGGTATTGCCTCAGAAACGGCTGCACATTCCCGCGCAAGGACGCGACGTTCAAGTGGGCGCAGTCACCCTCAACATTTCAGGAGGATCCGCCCATGGAAGATTCGGAAAACTGCTGGGGTCAGCCTCCTCTGCGGCAGTAGAGGCTGAGCACCCCAAGATCGTTGGCCACTCCACGTTTGATGGCTCGAAGCAAGTTGCTTTCGCGGTAGAGCGCAATCAAACTATTGCATTTACAGCGACGGCTCCAGTCAAGTCATGCTTCAAACGCCCAAATGCCCGCAACCAGTCTCATCGTCAATTGCTACTATCAACATCTTTGCTCATCCGCGATGAAACCACTGGCGAATTATTTCCCATAGACACTGGATCAGATATAAGCTGACTACGCCACAATTATTTCGAACCAACCCCCGTAGTCGACACCAGCAATCTGACGTGCGCCAATGGCTCCAATATAGCGACGTTTGGGGTACGAGTACACACAATCTCGTTCTCCAACTCAAAAATATGTTTCAAGTATTCTTTCATCATTGCCAATACGACAAGAAACATCATTGGACGTGACTTTCTCGAACACTTCGACCTGACCATTCGTCCAAGAACACGAGAGATACGCACTGCAGACAATCAGTTGCTTACATCAGCGCTAAAACATACGACTCGCGCCGAAGCAGTCTCATCTATACAGCTTATTCCTCCAGTTCCTCATGTACCGCAACTGGACGATGTTCTGAAACGTCATGAAGAAATTTTCAAACCTATCTCCTTCATGCCCGATCTCAAGAGGAAGCGTGCCATCACAGCCCATCGTATCATCTTGTCGAAACCACTTCCTCATCCTCCACGAGCACGTCCATTGGCACCACACAAACATAAGGCCGCCGAGCAAGAATTCGCCATGCTACGTCAACAAGGCATCTGTACACGATCCAGCTCACCTTTTGCGTCGCCTGTGGTAGTAGTACCAAAGAGTGAACCAGCAACATTCAGGGTGTGCGGGGATTATCGTATTCTCAATTCTTGCACACAGTCTGATTCGTACATCCTGCCAAATCCAGCTGACCTACTCAGATCTGCTATCGGTCATGCTGTGTATTCAAAACTTGACCTAGTGAAAGCCTACTATCAAGTACCGATGGACAAAGACTCAGTATCATATACTGCACTCAGATTCACCGGAGGTGGCACGCACGAATATCACTATATGCCTTTCGGTCTCAAGAATGCCTCGCAAACATTCCAACGCGTTATGGACGAAATACTAGATGGTCTACCATTTGTAATTCCATATCTAGACGACATCCTGGTATTCTCCAACTCAATGTCCGAACATATACAACATATTGAGATCCTGCTCACACGTCTAGCAGACTATGGCCTCCGACTTCATGGCAACAAATGCGTCTTTGCACAGAAATCAATTGAATTCCTTGGTCATCAAATTTCCGAAGAAGGCATGACACCTATACCTGCTAAGGTTCGTGCTATTCAAGATCTACAGCCTCCAACCACCGTTCGAGCATTACGACGATTCTTGGGCAAGATGAACTACTATTCTCGATTTGTACCCTGCCTTGCCAAGATTCTGGCACCTCTTCACAAATATCTCGTGCCAGAAAGCCGTTTTGTCAAGAAATCACAACCGATTCAGCTCAACGTGGACGACATGCAGGCTTACGAGGATGCCAAAAGGGCCTTATGCAAAGCGACCATGCTGCATTCCCCTGATTGGTCTCAACCTTTTGAATTGATAACTGACGCATCCGACGTTGCCATAGGCGCAGTACTTCAACAGTCCATCAATGGCATACACCAACCTATCGCTTTCTATTCGCAAAAACTACAACCTCGCGAGACGCGATAGGATACATTAGGAAAATAGCTACTCGCAATCTAACGGTCGATCCTACAGTTCCACACCTATCTGGATGGCCGAAAGTTCAAGTATACAGACCATCTTCCTCTACTTCCGATGCTCAGAGGAAAGAAAGGGTATTTATATTCACGACGTGTCAACTCAAAACTTACACGCATACACTAGTATGAATATGCAGTCACTCATGTCAAAGGATCAGAAAATGTGGTCGCAGACTCCCTAAGCCGTCCTGCAGATCTCTGTGTTTCAATACTGTGTCCTTAAACTATAAGCACTCATGATTTGCAAGCAGCTCAGCAAGGTGATCCATCACTTTGGACATTTGTTGTAAATCGCCTGAAAACATTTGATTATGATGGAACTCTGCTGCAGTGTGAAAAAACTGGCGTGGGCCTTCGGCCATTTATACCTGAAAAACTACGTCACAAGATCTTCGAAGTCTACCATTCAATGAGCCACCCATCTGGCAAAGCATCAGTGGAAATTCTATCCAGAATGTATTTTTGGCCTGGCATGCGGCGAGATGTCAAGAAGTGGTCAAATCAATGTCTAGAATGTCAGAAATGCAAAGTGACGAGACACAAAAAAACGGCGCCACAAGTCATTCAAGTGCCCAAAGTCCGGTTCACGCACATACACGTTGATCTGGTAACCTTACCTTCCGTGAACAATATGCGATATCTACTGTCAATACGGAATCGCACAACTCGACGTTATGAGGCCATACCACTGCCAGACATGAAGCAAGAAACTGCCAGTTATGCTTTAGAGCTCAATTGGTTTGCTCGGTTTTGGTGCTCCAGCTGAAGTGACAACCGATCGTGGCGCACAGTTTCTTGGAGAAGAGTTCGCAGCCCTAATGAAATACTACGGTGTCAAACACTCCGTGATCTCGGCTCGCAATCCGAAAGCAAATGGTTTCGTCGAAAGGCCACACCGGGAACTGAAAGCGGCGCTCAAGTCTAGCCCAGAAGAAAATTGGCTTGCGGCTTTACCGAAAGTACTCCTATCAATGCGTACAAGACCTCGTGAGCCGATCAAATGTAGTTCCACTGAAATGGTATTTGGCGAATGTCTACGACTGCCTGGCGAACTAGTCCGATCACGCTCTGAAACTGCAATAACGATGAACGATCCGGCATTTCTGTTTCCACTTCGCAGTTACCTACAACATAACGCTCAGAATCGGCCGATCTGTCCTACACGTCAGCAACATGGTCCAATCTATAAACGCAAAGACTTTGATAGCTGCAAATGGTTCTTCGTCAACAACGATATGGATAACAGGATTCTAGCCAAACCGAAGCGCGGTCCTTATCGTGTGTTAGATCGACGTCAGAATTACATCATTTTGGAGATTAATGGCAAAGCTGAAGCTGTCTCCAAACACAGACTATCCCCGGCCGACGTTAATCCAAATGACCCGCTGTTCCGCGATGTTGACCTATCAGGCGGTGAAGAAACGATAACTCCACCTCCAGACAGTTTTGCTGACTACGGACTGACGCCCGACATCTCATCAACAACCGAGCCAACTGACGCCGTCACGCCGCCGCGAGATATAGAGGAACCAGAATCAGTGTTGACAGAGCCAAAATCAGTCGTTACACGGTATGGCAGAGCAATAACACCTCCTGTAAGGTTAGCCCCCTTCATTGTGTACTAATTTTCATTGTCGGGGGGTGTATGTAACACGCGGCTCCGCGTTACAACCCAACGATGTTCGATTTTGACAAATACAGTGCTCTTTAAGGTCAAATAATCTAACTCTGTTCTTTACACAATATTTCTCTTAACTGTGATTTTAGAAACAATCTCTGTTAGTTTCAAGCAGTTTTAATTGAGATTTCTTGAACTGCAATTTTATTTGTAATTAATAGGGTTTTGTTTATTAAATATACACACCCGCGCGCAATACGCAGGGAACATGCGGTGGATTATAGTGCCATAGTGGAATTACTTTCTTCGTTGGATTATTCGCAGTTTATACAAGTGATTTACTGTTCGCATCTAATTCTATATATCAGAATTTCAGAGTACAATGGATTATTATAATTAAATGTGTTAAAACCATAGCAAACAGTGAACTAATTATTTGTGAAGTTTTTTCATTGAAGTTTTTACACGATTTTATTCTACCCATCATCAGTGACAACATTTACCAGTGACTTTATTTATATCATCATATATTTTCAATCGGTTACATGTATTCATCACAATTCAAGCTTTTGTGGAAAAATAGTTGCTTGTGTACAAGGCATTCAACTTTGTTAATAGTGTTTGGTTTTGCTGCCGTCTAGAGCACGAACAATTTCGTTTAACTGTGACTTGTGTATAAGTCATTTAATTGTGTTAACAGTATTTCGTTTTGTTGCCGTCTAGAGCACGGTCAATTTGGACTAACTATGAATTTTCCATGCAACATTGTGTACAATACATATGTGATCATTCGAATTAGCCTTCTCACATCACCCATCGGGAAAAGGCCGGGGATTGATCATAAGCACGTATCTCAAAAGCTGCTACCAATTCTATGTAGGGAGATAGCAACCCCGCAAAAGACCCTACAAAATAATTAAATTAAATTAAAATACAATAAAAATTTATATTTACGATAGAAAGTTAAAATAAAATTAGTTCATAGGAGAAATTCAAAAATTGCCCATTGAAATTAATATAATGAAATTTTTTGTAAATACTTTCCTTTTTTCAACAACTTAAGTTTTTATTTAAAGTGTTACACTACACAAAAGTTCTAAATTAATTGATGAAATGAGATAACAAGTAATCAAGGACGAAATTATGATATAATCAGAAAATAAATTGGGAGATATTTTCACACCCGCCTTCTATAAGTTAAAAAAATCCAACGAGCACGTTTCGGATTATGTTTAGTGTAATCTTTGCATCCTACCATTATTCCAAGTCGAACCAAGTGATTTTTCTACGGATGTTTATTCATTATATCATTTCTCCATTTAATTTCGATGGGTTCTCTAATTCGTCTTATCGATTTACCACGACAACAAATTTATATGCATATGCAACCATTATAATTAATTGTGTGTCCTGTCTCTACTGTATAACGTGCAAGATCTGATCTATTGACATGGCCATATTTAAATGTGGTATTATGTTCCCTTCTCTTAACTTAAATTGGAGCATGGTTTCACTCATATATACGGGCTTACTGTCATTACATGAAATTCCATACAACCATGATTTGTTTAAAGGTTTGCTTTTCGCATTTTGTTGAGAAGTTTAGCGCCTAGGTTATGGGCCTGTTCTAAAATATTTCTTAAATTTTATTTCAATTTTTTCGTTTTTATTTGTTTCATCTGACACGATATACTTCCAAATATGATTAAATTTACTTGTGGCACTCATCATAGTTGCTTCTATTAACTTTAGTGGGTACACATTTACAAAGAATATTTATCGCAGTGTACCTAATTAAATCTACTTTTGTTTTCTATCTGATCGTCTCCAGCTTTAAAATGTCATCGATCTTAAGCTAACGATTTACCTTCTATATTGATTATTTGAATTGAAATTTAGAAGAATATCTGAGTTAGTGTTCTTTCTATGAACTTCTCGTTCTAGTTTTGTACCATTTCTAATTAACTTGACATCCAGAAATGGTAATTCCTCAAATGATTCATTTTCAATCCTAAATTTGAGTTCGCTCGCCTGATCTGTCATCCATCCGTAGATTCCAAATAACTATTATATTCCTACACAAATCGTACAAACAATCTAAAAGTCTTTTTTTCATGTAATAATTGAAGGTATTAGATATTGGAACCGATAGTTGTTTTCCGATTAGTTCATCTCTAATTTGCTTATAAAATTCATTCGTAAATATAAAATAAGTAGAAGACACACAGGTGTTCATTATCTCCACAAAATGTCCCATCGTCATTTTACTTTAATCTAATTCTACCAGATGATCAACCAGGAAACGCTGAAAATATTCTATTGTTTTGGGTACTGTTATATTGGTATACACTGATATCACATATAAACTCGCCAAAATATCGTTTACACTTCGATCAATTTTATCAAAAATCTCATCCAAATGGTATGAATTCATCAACGTACAGTCTATGAAGTACAAATATTTCCTTATTCTATGACATAGAAACTAACATTTTATTTGTTGTGGAGTGTTGTACATTATCAATATTTTTCTGAGGGTTACCTGCTTAATATACCTTTACTAAAACCCGCCCTCTGGGCTCAAATATAACTCTGTATTAAATCGTTGCCGTGCGTTTGATCTAAATCACCCTTAGCAAACATATTATTAATCAATAATGTAATTTCTCCTTGTAACCTATACGTAGGACATTTACGTATTTTAGTGTATGGGTCGATATACTCTAGTTTAACATAAAACCTATCGTTATAATCAAATTGACTCACCAGAACCGTCGCTAATCATTTGTTTAGATTCAAACATATCAATGTGTTTTCTATTAACTCTTCCCTGAGACTATTTACTTCATTATTTAGTTTATATTTTTATTCTTTATGCATTAACACGTTAGTCTTTATGTCTTATTCAAAATTAACCTTACCTTTGTCTGAAAGGAATTGCGCTGTTTTAACAGCTTCAGTAATTATCTTTTTTGGTTATTTTTCAATTTAAATAGCTGTACTCAAACTATGATTAATAATTTCTAGCGATTCTCAGTAAATTGTATATTATAATGATTTACATTCGATTATTTACAATAATACTAGTCTTAACTGCAGTCTGTCAATAGATGCGCAAATTCATTAACTTCCTGTCATATTTGATCTTGACCTTTTCAATCTCTGTATTACGTACACTATCGGTAAAACCCTCAAAATTTTTATAAAAATCCACTTGCAAAACAGAAAGTAACATAGATCTTATTTTCAGTTTTCTGTCTTATCAGTACGTATTTGTGTCATTCTAATATTATTTATTCATTATGTTTGAAGTCCAATTAAAGACAGCGAATGCAAACACCTTTTTAGTTTTACAAGTTTCAGGTAACCATTATAATATGCAAGTATGTATTAGGTTTTGCGAACCTAGTAACAAATTAGTTCAGTTGTGACCAGAAGGATAAACCAAAGGCAGCATGAACGGAACGTATAATCTTATGCACATTCGTTTTGTGCTTACTGGCGACTCATCAGTAGGAGCCGGTATTACGCCCTTTAACCACTATATATTTGGTAGAAGAATGTGGAATAATAGGACGGTACAATCTCCTAGACGAATGTGTAAACCTGTAATAGTGAAGCTAACATAATCTAAAGTCAACGACAATACGACTTCATTGCTAACTCATACTATATAATATATATACCGAGTCTGTAAAGGATACTAACACTATGGCTATTGTGTTAGTAACTGATACCTTTTTTGAAATCGATGAGTACCGGATACTAACACTATGGTTTCCGAGTCGGTACATGATACCAACCTGATGGATATAAATTTATGCTAAAGTTCACCCAAATTGAGAATTACAACAATTTCCGAACACCTGTTACTCCAGTTAAACCATACACTCTGGCCTTCATCGATATCAGTTATCACATTTCGCGGTAAGCATGATATCATTCAATTCAATATATTACAGTTAAATACTGTTTGTTGCGAAGAACTAATATATATGCAAGTATGTATTAGGTTTTGCGAACCTAGTAACAAATTAGTTCAGTTGTGACCAGAAGGATAAACAGAGTGTATGGTTTAACTGGAGTAACAGGTGTTCGGAAATTGTTGTAATTCTCAATTTGGGTGAACTTTAGCATAAATTTATATCCATCAGGTTGGTATCATGTACCGACTCGGAAACCATAGTGTTAGTATCCGGTACTCATCGATTTCAAAAAAGGTATCAGTTACTAACACAATAGCCATAGTGTTAGTATCCTTTACAGACTCGGTATATATATTATATAGTGTGAGTTAGCATTGAAGTCGTATTGTCGTTGACTTTAGATTATGTTAGCTTCACTATTACAGGTTTACATATTCGTCTAGGAGATTGTACCGTCCTATTATTCCACATTCTTCTACCAAATATATAGTGGTTAAAGGGCGTAATACCGGCTCCTACTGATGAGTCGCCAGTAAGCACGAAACGAATGTGCATGAGATTATACTTTCCGTTCATGCTGCCTTTGGTTTATCCTTCTGGTCACAACGGAACTAATTTGTTACTAGGTTCGCAAAACCTAATACATACTTGCATATATATTAGTTCTTCGCAACAAAACAGTATTTAACCATTATAATAGCTTGTTTAGAAATTGAAAGTTTCACTGTGTCTCTTGCGCTTCGCGAAATATAATGAACCAGGCGTTGAACAGTGCAACGTTACATAAAGCATCCTTGTAAGTAGCTCTAGATAGTGATCATGAAAATGGCCCGAGAATCATACATTATATAGTGATAGTACCGAAGCAGAGGCGGATGACAAGAAGTCCTACCAAAGAACTGATCTGTGTGCCATATTGTACTGTTCTACAGATGCACATCATGCAGTAGATTAGCAGAAACGGGATGAGGCAAATGCTTTTTTGATGTCCTTGATAAGTCTTTCAGATGATATGTTGGGTAACATCAATAGCCTGACAATTTTATGTATACCATTGATAAATTTTGCGATCAATGTTGCCCCAGGAGTGCAGCAGCAAGTGATGACACGTCAAGCGTCAAGTTGTGCCAGTGAAACGTGTGTAAATACTATTTATAAAAGTCATGTATAAACAGCGTCTCAAGCCAGGGAGCGCTGACAGTGACCAATGCAGCCTAGCAATAAGGGGTGCAGATAGCAAACAATTTGGTGTACGTTGCATATGTAATTCTTTGCACATGTATAAGCGTAGTGTAAAGATCGATAACTTCTCATATAAAAATAAATCAATTTTTATTTTCTAAAAATTTGAAGATACCACCGATTTCTTTAAAAATATTATGTTATTAAAAAATATTGTAATATGTTCTAAATTTTCTTTGCTTTAATTGTCGAGATTTATGGCGTGGTCCTGTTGACTTTTATAATAATTTTTCTAAAAATTCGTTTCGAGATGTTTGCTCTTTCTTTGTTCTGGTACAGACATCTGCTTTCCTGAATTTGAATTTTTCATAGTAATACTTTAATAATAAAATATTTAATCTGCTACTATTACATATTTCCTATTGATATCACCAGAAGGATCTCAAATTTGTCGCATTTAAATTGATTATAGTCTCTGTTTTAAGGTCTTCATTTTCGTAAAGTTAAACTACGGCAATATTTGAGATGGTAATAATTCAACTTGATATAGTTGGATGTAGTGCAACAACCACAGTGGTTTTATTTTTTAATTTTTTTTGAACTATAGAATATTGATTCGGCAAATGGCTGTGTTTATTTCTGTAGTATTTTTCAGAATTGTAGATTGTCTCCTGTGTACGTTGCTTTTCATTGCTGGAGTTCATTCTTAGCTCTGATTTAAGGAATTATTCTTTTTAATAATTGTAATATAAATATGTAAGCTGGCCTTACTCACTATAAATTGTACCTTTAGCTAATATATCGCTCTGCTTCGACTGTCCCTTGAATTCCAAAATTCTGACTTCCATCGATATGGAATTTAAGCCGCATTTGCTAGTTCAAAAATTCCGTCCTTGCACAAAAACTGCCGACTGTAAAGCAGCCACTAAGAACACTAAAAGCAAGTTGCTGAAATCTCCAGCCTTTTGGCTGCCCTGTAAGGTGACCCGTATGCCTCCATATTGCAGCCACTCGTAATGTGCCCATCTGATAATATACTTATTTGGGTGGTAAGAGAGGATGGTCTGCATACATATAGTAAGCATAATCTCTTTATCGGGTCTCCGGAAGCACCAGCTTGTCAGATATGATTGCGCATTTGGGTGCTAATTTTCATCATCTAAATTATATCTCGATGAACAAACAATAAGCTTTTGTTCTTAAAACACACAAAAAGCTCAGCTATGACGACTCATCAGTAGGAGCCGCTATTACACACTATACCAACGATATATTTTGGTAAGGAATGTGGGGAAATAGGACGGTACTATCTTCTTTATTAATGTGTAAACCTGCAGTAGTAGAGCTAACATTTACGACTTCGAAACCAACTCGCTATATATATATATATATATATATATATATATATATATATATATATATATATACATATATACTGAGCTTTTAAAGTGTACTAAAAGCATAAATGCTGTGTCAGTACCTGATAGTAGCACTACGATTTCCGCGACGGTACATGGTACTAATACAATTTTTTAAATGTATATCAAATATTTCTTTTATTCCTCACGCATATATTGTGCGGAATTGTATGTATTAAATGCAATCCAATCATTCAACCAATATCTTTCCTAATGCATACCTTTTTCTAATGCCACAATGGTTTTTACCAGACTACACACGGAGATAAGAGCATTAACACACGATGAATATGGAAAAACGGTTTAGCTTCATTTCTATAATATATTCATCAAAGACAACACTGACTTGAAAAGCCCATAACACGCAAGTCGTTATTCGTTGCTCTAATGGCTTCTAAACCACAGTGCTTTCATCTATTCCATTATCAAAGGATCCACATCGAACAATGAAATAACAGATTCTGCTGATTGCAACCTCGTGAGTTCAACAATTAAAATGCTACACAAAGGATGCACACATGCTGTTATTATCTAAAGTTCTCTATTCTTCTGTGGTTCGAGCACCATTCGTTTTCAAGAATTAACTCTTGTGAAAGATATCTTAGGTTTTATTTACTTTGAGTTCCTCTGCAAGTGCTAGTTTTCTTAATTATTTTGTACTAGCCTCATTTCAACAATTTGCAATTTTTTAATTCTTACATTACGCACTTTCTAACAAGAAACTATTTTCCTATACGAGCATATTAAAAACGGTCATAAAAAGGTAATTAATTTTATTATATTTTTTGTGTCAAATCTCTTTCTAAATCAAACGTTCGATGCAATGTGTTACGGAAAATGTACACAGTCCTTTTCTATTAATTAATTAAGCAAATATACTTGTGATTAGAATGAAGGCTAATCTTAAGTTTGAGAACACTGCACGCATAACTGACGTGCGGAATCTCCACAAGTTTCATTCTAGTCGTCTTCACCCTTGCCAATACTGTCCTACAGAAACTCGAGATCCATGGCAAAGAACTCTGTTGGTCAACTTCTCCAGCAGATCCTCCATTGCCTTATAAGAATCAAATTCGTCTGTCCGACAGCAGAAAATCCCGCATTAGTACTCCAGTCGATCTCCCTATTCCAATGGAATCTATTTTCCATCAGAACGACCTGTCACAAAGTTGATGAAAGAACATCTCTTTCTCAACTCCTCCCCCTCTATGGTTAAATACTTTGCTAGCCACATTTACATTCAACTTTACATATCCTTTTTCTGTTTTGTACCTCATCAATTCAACAGTTGGGTCTGTTGGCTTTTGTTGTCAAATAAATGTAGTATTATTAATGCTAATGTAAAATAATATATATATAACTATTATAATTTAAATTAAAGCGAATGACCATTATTAATAAACTATTTTGGCTTACACCTGTTTGAAAGGTTCTGTCTAAATCCATAGTTTTGCGATAAATAAACTACTATTTGATAGGCACCCTTGAAATTCGCAAGACTTCGTTTTTCTGGAATTAAGTATCTTAGAAATGATTAGAATATTTTCACGGTCGACTTAATACTTCATTGTCAATGATGCATCTAAATGTCTCGCTTTAATTAAAATTCATTCTTTTCATAGAAGAACGCTGACGAGCTATTTGTAATCTCGTGTAGATAAATGCACGACTTGATATCTATACCGTACGATGCTTGGTTTACACTGATATATATAATACTTTTATTTAGCAACAAAGGCCAACAGGCCCAATAATTGAAATTATAATAATAATATATTTATTAGGCATCAAAGGCCAAAAGGCCTGACCAATGAAATAACAAATCAAAGGTAGGATATGTGTAGGTGAATGAAATTGTGACTAGCAAAGAATTTAATAACAGGGTGGGAGGAGTTGAGGAAGAGAAATGCTTTCATCAACTTCAGGATAGTTCAATCTGGTGAAAGATAAAAAAGAAATTCCATTTGACTAGACAAGATCAATTGGAGTTCAGTCCATGAAGTGTCCGAGCATCAATGTGGGGTAGGCTGGGTTCGGACAGATATGTTTAGGTGTGAGATCAAAAATGATGGAGGAGCGGAAACAGACGTCGACCGACGGAGTTTTTTGTCGTGGATATAGAATTTCTGAAGTGTGGTATTGACCAGGATGGAGTCGAGTATGAGTTATAAATCAATAGTACGACATGTAAAGTTGAATGAAATTGCATTTAGCAAAGTATTTAACCATAGGAAAGGAAGGAGTTGAGAAAGAGAAGCGCTTTCACCAACTTCGTGATATATATATATATATATATATATATATATATATATATATATATATATATGTATATGTATATATATATATATATATATCATCATCATCATCATGTCCAGCCAAACAAAATTATTTAAATGAAAGCAGAAATAATATTTTAGACAAATTTTTAGAGAGATTTACGAGAGAGAAGAAATACCTAGCTACTATGAGTTAATCTCTCAAGATAACTCACAGAAATGAGGCAAACTAAATCTCTCCACAACACCATTATGGCCAAGTTAGCATTCGGACAAGGCAACATATATAATGGGATTAACTTTTATATCAACATAATCTGTGGAGACTGTATCTTATGTTTCAACTTTGAGGATCCGATATGACACTCTTAATATTCTTCTTATAATTTGTATTCAAATGATTAACATTATCCTGTGCCAATTGGTTTTACGTGTTTAGTTATTCTAATTTTGCCAGACCGATTAAACTATTGAAGGGCAATCATTCATTATAGTATCTGCTTATGACACCATCTCTCATACTTTTAGACGAAAAAATTGCACAAATTATGCGTTTGGTATTTCGTACCTAATGAGAAATTGGTTTAAATATGACCAAATGTATATGCCAAAGTCGACATGAACAAAAGGTTTAATGTCATATACGAATGCGTTTCGTGCGTACTGGCGACATCAGTAGGAGCCGGTAGTACGCTAAAACCCCAATATATATTTATAATTCTTACTCAGAGAAAAATGATGTATTAAAGCATGAATTTATTATTAATGAGATTTGTACGTTACAGTTAAAATAGCCTATAGTATTTTAGCTAGAATTCAACTTGATTCAACATTTGCCGTCAAAGGCGAATTCAATGAGGAACATCAAGTCACAGACGACTGTTAGTGAGTTTCAGAAAATTTTGAGAGTCTTAAACTACTATCAAAAGTTCCTTCCCGGCCTTTCAAGACAACTTAATCCTTTGTGCAGGCACGTGCGGTATCAAAAATGACTTTGCAAGAATTCCATCATTACTTGGTCATCTGATGACAAGGAATTACTTCGACTGGCCATCAACTCGTGAACAAATGCTACAATGCTAATGAATTCAGATTTTCAACGACAATTTCTACTCACGGCAGATGCTTCCGAATTCGCTATAGGAGCCACTTTGGAACAAGAGATCGATGGAGTTCGGAAGCCTATCAATTTCTACTCGCGTACTCCCCAACCAGTAGAAACGAGATACGACACTTTCGGTCGAGAACTCCTCGCTATCCACGACACAGTGCGCCATTTTATCAGCATCATTGGCAGCAGCAGATTTGTTGTTATCACAGATCATGCATCATTAGTTATCACACTTCGAAACGCGGCTTCAACTATCGCTAAGTACACTGCTTGAGTGGAATAACAGCTTTCACGTCTAAGCGAATGGCAATTTGACATCTATCAAGTCATGGGCGATCAAAACTTCATTGCAGTCGCTCTTTCCAGGTCAGACATTTTGCTACTACCACCTTCGCCGTCACCATTCACTGCAAACTCCGTGACATTCAGTGAACCTGCACTAAAGCCATCCCTCTTTCGAACGGAACAGCGCGGTGGCATTCGCATTCAAAGATCAGTTGCGTGTCAGCCCACCAAGTTCATATGCCGTTTCTGGGAAAGCTTACCAATTGTATACTTCACGGGTACGCAGCCCAATAAGCCAGTTCTGCCGACCAGCCTTCAAAGAAAACTCTTCGACCCAATTAACTCAATTTCTCACTCAGGAAACAAGGCGACTGTCCGACTTCTTACAGAACGTTTCTGTAGTCACAGGCTGAGGCAGAACGCTATATGATGCGTCTCCGAGTGTGCCATTTGCCAGAAAAACAAGATCACACAACACACTCGTTCTAAGTTGCAACATTTCCGAACTACTTCTCGCCTAGCCATCGTCCACATCGACATAGTTCATCTGAAAAAGGTTCAAGGTTTCAGCTACCTTCTAACTATGATTGATGGATTTACACGATGGCCTGCGGCATTGCCTCTTGGCACCATTTCTGCAGACAAAGTAACTAACGGTTTTATCTCTGCATGAATATCCAATTATGGTGTTCCCAATGAGGTCATCACTGACAGAAGCACTTGCTTCTCATCGGTTCGTTGCAAAACCACATTGTGGTTTATGTGATGCACCCTACGCCAGACGACTGACTACCATCCCCAATCTAACGGTATGGTATAGAGAATGTATACGGTACTCAAAGCTGCTTTCGCATTATCGTCCATTAATAGAATCTGGGTCGATGCATTACCTTTAGTTCTGCTTGTCATGCATTTCTGCACGCGTGAGTCCATTAAAACGTCTGTGTCACAACTCTTATATGGAATGAATCTACGCCTGCCTAGTCAGCTCCCAAGTTTACTACCCGCACAGGATAACCCACAAGACGAAGCTACTCACCTCCGACTTTATTTTGGTAATATGTCTGAACAGCAGCCGAGACATACACCTCGCCCAGTCTTCGTTCACCAGCAGCTCCACAGTTGCAAGCGAGTACTCGTTCACAACAAGACTGCTGTTCCACCACTACAACCAAAATATCGCGGTCTTTACCAGATTTTGCTCAAACAACCCAATTACTTCATCATCATGCAAGGCGCGACACCAACATCAGTAAGCATAGACAGGTTGAAACCGTTTATTGAGCCGCCTGATCCTGAGACCAATCAACTTTCTACACACGTCTCAGGCGCCATTTGCCAACAATCTCAACCTAGCAATAGCTTGCTTTGCATAACGCGTAACTGATATTTTTTAACATTAATATTTGGTTATTCTGTAAAAACTTTTGTAGTTCATGTAAGAGGTGCTGCGGGCTAGATGTCTTTTCAGTGAGGTTATGCCCTCCTACCTAATACCTGGTAGCTGTTATTACGATCCGCGTTCATGATTAATCCATGGCCTTTTCCCGAAGGGTAATGTGAGAATGCTCAGACAAATATCAATGTTTTATTGAATATAATGTTGCAAAGCAAAGATAAAAATCGTATAGAAGAGGTCACAATAAGCACAAAATATAAATACAAGTTTTGCGTTGTCACAGTAATCCACTGTATGCTAGGTTTTGAGTGCTAAATCACATGAATCCACTGACCTTTAGGGTTTCGGATAAATGATTAAGAAATACACAAAATATAAATCCAGAAAACCTAAATTAAACTGCTAGTGGTTATTTAGGAATTGTTATATCACACAAAATATATAAATCCTGGCTTTGAGAGTTAAATCACATAAATTCACTGCATGTTACCGGCGTATTGCGTGCGGGTTTGTATGTTTATTAAGCAAAACCCTATTAATTACAATTAAATTTGCAGTTCAAGAAATCTCAATTAAAATTGCTTGAAACTAACATAGATTGTTGCTAAAATCACAGTTACGAGAAATATTGTGTAAATTCAGAGTTAGCCCGTTTGACCTTAAAGAGAACTATGTTTGTCAAAATAAACTTCGAAGGGTTGTAACGTGGAACCGTGTGTTCAAATTCTACGTATCAAAATTTTGAACTTTACGCGCACCACTTGTGCTCTATGTCACGCAACGTGACCTATGAATCCATATGACTGATTTTATTTTTCTCACACTCACTTGTCTCACGTCTTATAACCAGTTATACTTAGCTAACAATTGTGAAGCATTTTTGAACAGTTCTTTGGTATTGTGCCATCTCTGAGGCAACGTTTGATTACATATTTTTTATGAAGTTACATTTTGATTTTCACGTACATTTTTTTTACATTATAACGTATGGCGCACACCTGAGCTCACACTGCCTATTTTAGTATGACCAGCTACTTAGAGCTAACGCGTTTGTATAGCAACACTAAGTAGTTATCAGCTTCATATCATGGTACAGGCCACTTTCAATGCATATCTCAACTTCATCAGTTGCAAATATCATGACCACAACGTCGAGCACACACTAGCTCCTTTGGTCGTATACAAACACATTGACGGCGATCCAGCCTGCCCAGGCTTTAACTTAAACCTGGCAACTTCTGTGGCATTCTCCTTTGAAATCCTCACGCTGCGGTTCCCAAAGCCTTCACTGCAATATTTTGCCTCATGCGGTATGACCGGCCACTACAGCTTACAATTTTTATCGGAATTCCTATTGGTTATTTGGCATCATATCATTGTTGAAGCAACCAACAAGCATATTTCAGCCCAGCATTTACGGAACATTTTTTACAGCTATGCGCAGATTAATAACTAGTTGCTTAACTTGGTTCGAACTCTGCCATGCATTTCTTATCAAGCCTCGCCGAGGGGAATGTTTCTTTTTTATTTTTTTCAGAGAGGAAAGTGCCGTAACGACTCACACACATTGGCAATTTCAGTCACGCCAATCTTGTTGCTGTACAACTAGTGAGACGGAGCAACATCTACAGTTGATCTCTTCAGTGAGCCAGTTAATGAAGAACTTCAACGACATTACTCAGTTACTCACTCGCCACGGATATCAACGCCACAACAAAAGGAACAACATTCCTAGTTAACCAGAGCTGGATCTCTAGTGTCTAGGAGTACTTCTGGCATTGCTTCACTTACTGACTTTCTCGGCATTTGCCAGAGAACGCAATACCGGTTCTAATAAGGGCTCTCTACAATACTAACTCAACTAAAATTCGCTCCTAACTGAATTTGTAACATCCTATGGCACTTACTTGAAGCTAGGGGCGTTTACCATCTTTTTGATTTGTTTTATGCAATTCTTTATGTACATTATCTTTCCAAATACAGGATCATATGCCTTTGCCGTAAATTAAAATTTTATTTATTACTACCATTAATTCGTGATAGAATATGTACAAATTAAACGAATTATGCATTTGCGAGATATATAATTACATTTATAATAACAGATATTTGACACGAAGTACGAAATAGTCAATAATGTTTTGATTATTTAATTGTAAATTATACGTAAGCGAGAGTTTAATCTTTGAAAGTGCAACTGGTACTATAAGGACAGGGATTAAGTTGGTAGGCTGTAGAGGGAGATATTTCCTCTGACATAAAAATTTTTACTTTTGTCAGGACACATTTTACACGTGTTACTATGCAAACGTAATACATAGCAATAGCATTTATATAAACAAGGTTTAATTATTTTAGTAAACAAATAACAATGTAAGAATTGTTTATTAGTGAGTTTTGAGTTGTCTGTTCTGTGTGCTGGATGCAAAATGTTCTCTGTTAACTTTTAACATTTTTTGGTCTTATCATTACTATTTTGATTTTATCAATAAATTTGTGTTACAACGAGATCAGGTCATATAATTGCGTGTATTATTTGCTGTGATTAACATGGAGGTGTTCCAAATTATATGATCACACCGCATATATGGATTGTCCGGTCCTGGCATCTCAGAGGCTCTCTTCTGGTAGTGACCAAAGGGCCTCTACAGGGCAGAAAATTATGTATAGTTTATGAACTAAGACAAAATATGGCCATTCGTACGAATTTAAATAGTGTAAATTGCGTAAAATATTTCCATAAAGAAATTATTTTCTGAATAAAGCAAATAATCGAAAACTCGAGAGGTCTACTGGTCCATCTAATGGCATTCATTGGACACTGGTTCTTCCACGCATTTCATCGGTCGAAACCTTGCTTAATGTACGTCAGTGATCCCTGCACGCATAACTGACGTGCGGACTCTCCACAAGCTTCATTCTAGTCGTCTTCACCCTTGTCAATACTCTCCTACAGTATCTCTAGATCCACGGCAAAGAACTCTGTTGGTCGACTTCTGCAGCAGATCCTCCATTGCCTTATAAGAATCAAATTCGTATGTCCGACAGCAGAAAATCCCGCATTAGTACTCTAGTCGATCTCTCTTTTTCATCAGAACGACCTGGCACAAAGTTGATGAAAGAACTTCTCTTTCTCAACTCCTCCCCCTCTATGATTAAATACTTTGCTAGCCACAATTACATTCAACATTGCATATCCTACTTTTGTTTTGTACCTCGTCAATACAACTGTTGGGTCTGTTGGCCTTTGTTGCCAAATAAATGTAGTATTATTAATGACAATGTATAATAATATAACTATTATAATTTAAATTAAAGCGAATGACCATTTTTAATAAATTATTTTGGCTTACACCTGTTTGAAAGGTTCTGTCTAAATCCATAGTTTTGCGATAAACAAACTTATATTTGATAGGCACCCTTGAAATTCGCAAGACTTCGTTTTTCTGGAATTAAGTATCATAGAAATAATTAGAATATTCTCATGGTCGACTTAATACCTTATTGTCAATGATGCATCTAAATGTCTCGCTTTACTTAAAATTCATTTTCATAGAAGGACACTAACGAGCTATTTGTAATCTCGTGTAGATAAATGCACGTCTTGATATATACACCGAGCGATGCTTGGTTTATACTGATATATATATATATAAATATATATATATATAATACGTTTATTTAGCAAAAGGCCAACATACCCAATAATCCAAATTATAATATAATAATACATTTATTTGGTAAAGGCCAACAGGCCTGACTATTGAAATAACAAATCAAAGGTAGGATATGTGGAGGTAAATGAAATTGTGACTATTAAAGTATTTAACAACAGGGTAGGGAGGAGTTTTGAAAGAGAAGTGTTTTAATCAACTTCCTGATAGTTCAATCTGGTGAAAAAAGAGATTCCATTTAACTAGACAAGATTAATTGGAGTTCAGTTCATGAAGTGTCCGAGCATTAATGCGGGGTAGGCTGGATTCGGACAGGTGAGTGTGAGATCGAATATAATGGTGGACCGGAAGCAGACGTCGACCGACGGAGTTCTGTGTCGTGGATATTGAATTTCTGAAGTGTAGTATTGATCAGGATGGAGTCGACTAAATTGAAGCTAGTGTTTCGTGCAAGGCTCACTGGCATTCGTTGAACGAGGTTATGACTGATGGTAGACGAGGGGGAGTCGATGTCCGATGCAAAGCGTCGGGTGGTCCAGCAGGCTTTTGAGTTTCCGGTTTTTCGCTGAAACAAAAAGGAAAAGGATTGGTTGAGCAATACGTGGTAAAGTATCCACTATATGGATATGATAGAATGAAAAATGAGAATAGAAGTGGTATCAGGGAGTCAAGAGCGAGATTACATCACCTGATTCTACTAATATCTGGGAAACTGTGAATTATTCTTTTTTCTCTGTTGCAAAAAATGGCCGATTTTCCTAATTAATTATGTCAAGGAGCTCATTTCCTTCTGCCCGATAAACATAAAATTTTACTATTATGGGAAATATGCCAAATAGGTTTTACTTGCGTTACATAGCTTCACCTTTGTATGCCTTGTAACAATGGCAAATTGAAAGGGAGTTTTTGATGACGCGCCTTTTAAATTTTATTGAAGATCTTCCTTCTGCTCTTTTAAGCACTTGGTCTAGCGCAATTCTTCGAATAGTCCAATTAATTGTCAAATAGCTTCAGTCCATATTGGAACATATAAAGAATAATTAATTCTCATTCCAGGACATACAAAATATCCAAAAGTAAGACGGAGGCTTCATCATGGATTTCTATACAAATTAACATTTAAGGTACGTTGCATACTGCATTAAAGTAAGATGTTTAAACCACATATTAGCAATCTGATGGCAATTTAATCAGCCGAATCAGAGCGATACATTTTAAACACTACTAAAACGGCATAACCAGAAATTATCGAAACGGTTATCAGAATTCACAAAATAACCCAGTTGACTACTTGACAATGTGGATTAGCAAATCTTATCGTCGGAACATCGTATTAAGATGTATCATCCAAGCGAGCTTGTCGCGTTCAAGAATGTTGTTATTTGCCTAGTCATGATTATCGTTGACGGGAAAATAATAAATTACACAAATATGTATTTATAATGGTAAAGTCTCCAACCCATTTACAGAGAACTACGACATGTTCATTTTAAACTATACTAGTTTAACTCTATCACCAAAATAGAAAGAAGTCTTATCGCGTGGACCATAATCCTCTATGTTGTCAAATAACAAGAACCAGACGAGGGTTATAAGAAAGAAAACAACATCGAGGATTATATGACGGAATTCCATAAATCTCAAAAGAAGTTTAATTTGATTCCTCTACTTAAAGCTGTACTACGTGTTGCGTATAAGTATTTTAAAGTGAAACACAAGCGATTGAATTTTTTAAGAAGGAAGCACATAGTAAGACCTAGAGGATTTAAAAAAACTGAACTTAGATCAATGAAACTACGCAAATACTCGTGTATTGATCTTATTTATAACAACATATGTCGTCTAAAGCAAGTAACACCAGTCGGCATGTACGCGGGCAGAATTTACGGCCTGCCGATGGAACGCAAAGTATTTGGGATGAGTAACTTTCCGTCATTAGGACCAATAATGTCAATTATAAACACTACACAGTATAACTTGGCGGAAGGATTAAAACAATCCTATAGCCAGTACAAATTGCTATGTCAGACATTTGTGTTAGCGACACTTTTGGTTTCATAAATATAGTGCAATCGTACGTTGTTTAATTTTTTTGAATGGTTTCGTTTGACGTCAGAAATATTTTTAATACCGTCCTGTGGACTAAATCGATTTCCCATTTAGTTTCATCGATTGTAACCACCCATCATTCCCCACAGCAATTAATACTCTAAATATGCAAGTATGTATTAGGTGTTGCGAACCTAGTAACAAATTAGTCCAGTTGTGACCAGAAGGATAGACCAAAGACAGCATGAACGGAAAGTATAATCTCATGCACATTCGTTTCGTGCTTACTGGCGACTCATCAGTAGGAGCCGGTATTACGCCCTTTAACCACTATATATTTGGTAGAAGAATGTGGAATAGTAGATTGTACCGTCCTATTATTCCACATTCTTTGACCAAATATATAGTGGTTAAAGGGCGTAATGCCGGCTCCTCCTGATGAGTCGCCAGTAAGCACGAAACGAATGTGCATGAGATTATACTTTCCGTTCGTGCTGTCTTTGGTTTATCCTTCTGGTCACAACTGAACTAATTTGTTACTAGGTTCGCAACACCTAATACATACTTGCATATATATTAGTTCTCCGCAACAAACAGTATTTAACTGTTATATATTGAATTTAATGATGTCATGCTTACCGCGAAATGTGATAACTGATATCGATCAAGGCCAGAGTGTATGGATTTACTGGAGTAACAGGTGTTCATAAATAGTTGTAATTCTCAATTTTGGTGTACTATAGCATACATTGATATCCATCATGTTAGTACCATGTACCGACTTGGAAACCATAGTGTTAGTACCATGTACCTTTTCGGTACAATAATGTTGGTATCGGTTACTAACACAATAGTCATAGTGCTAGTATCCTTTACAGACTCGGTATATATATTTATCATAGTGTGAGTTAGCGTTGAAGTCGCATTGTCGTTGACTTTAGATTATGTTAGCTTCACTATTACAGGTTTACACATTCGTCTAGGAGATTGTACCGTCCTATTATTCCACATTCTTCTACCAAATATATAGTGGTTAAAGGGCGTAATACCGGCTCCTACTGATTAGTCGCCAGTAAGCACGAAACGAATGTGCATGAGATTATACTTTCCGTTCATGCTGCCTTTGGTTTATCATTCTGGTCACAACTGAACTAATTTGTTACTAGGTTCGCAAAACCTAATACATACTTGCATATATATTAGTTCTTCGCAACAAACAGTATGTAACTCTATTATGTTTCGCGATAAGCATGCCATTATTTAATTGACACTATTGTGGCTATGTATTCTTTGTGTAGTAGTACATCTTGGAATTACTTATGTTGGTAAAAAGTACCAACTCGGCAACCATAAATTTAATAAACTTTTGATCCTCGGCATAGTCGCATTGTATACACTTTCGTATAAGAGAATTTACTGATCTCTTTTCCCAAATTTCTTGACAAAACATATAATGAATATAAGACTTAAAATAAGCTCTAATTGATGAGTCGCCAGTTAGCACTAACCGAATGTGAACATGAGATTATACCTTGCGTTCTTGCTGACTTTAGTTCATCCATCTGGAATTATTTAAACTAATTAGCTATTAGGTGCGCAACACTTAATGCACAATTGCTTATTAGTTCTCCGCACCAAACAGTATATAGCTATTACATTTTTAACAGAATGTCATGGTTAATGCGAAATGTGATAACTGATATCCATCAAGACCATAGTTTATGGATTTCCTGGAGTAACAGTTGTACAGTAACCATTGTAATTCTTAATTTTAGTGAAATTTAACATATCATGAACTTGTATTTTTATACTGCTTCACATATGGTCCTTTCTGAATATATTTTAATGCTAAACCCGCTTACGTGGTTGAGTACGGTAAGCTGAGGCCCGATCTCGAAAAGTTTATATAGCTGTTCTGCATCGAATTCAATATTTGCTTTTAATTTCGCTCAAGAATCGTTTTCGTAGTATTATTTTGTTTAGGGAAAATTATTTTGCAAATGATAAGACGCAGACTTGTTAACAAAGATTACATTAAGTATTAGCTTCCGCTAATGCTGACACTTTCATTTATTAAACGCGCTTCTTGCTATGGTGAGTTTTGTTTAAGCTTCTTCGATATTTATCGATAGGAAGCGTTCTAAATAAAAAATGTCAATTTTAAAAGGTCACTTGATGAACACAGCTGTGTTTACAAAAATTTAAGAAAATTACTTTCATAAAAATATATAGTGGGTAAAGGGTATAACACCGGCTCCTAATGATTAGTCGTCAGTAAGTACGAAACGAATGTGTACGAGATTCCGTTCATGCTCTTTTTGGTTTATCCTTCTTGTCATATGTGAACTTATTCGTTGACAGATGCGCAATACCTAAAATAAAATTGTAAATTGCAGTCTTGTCTTTATTTTTTTTATATCTTCGTAAATATTAACAAATAATCGGGTTTGCAGATCCCTGATCCTTGGGCATTAATATTTAGTTCAATCTCCAGCCTGTGTTTAATTCTCAGCAGTCTACCGAATTAATTATGTACGTGTCATATTTTAGTCCACTTTCAAATAAATAATAAGGCTAGGTAAATGATTTCATTAGATATGAAATAATTATTCTATTTCTATATATATATATAAATGAATGTTTATCTGTATGTATGTATGTATGTCCGAAAATAAAATTAAAATGGCTCCACCGATTCGCACCAATTTCGCTACAAAAATTATTCTACTTCCTGAGAAGGTCACTGTCTATATATGATTCAGATTTATTGTGTGCAAAGTGATATTTTAACACTTGAACTCCAGTGCGTGGTAACTTTTGTTTACTTAGCCTCTTATGCAAACATGACTTTTTCCCAAGCTCAGCTCAATAAACATTAGGCGAAGCAATTCAAATCGAGAACTTTTAACAATACTATATCGCATCTAATACACACATGACGAATTAGTTGTGTCTTAATCATTCAAAACTTCGGTGATGAATGGGGGAAGATGTACTGTTGTCATGTACACCATTTAGCCAAACAGACTTGCCGTTTGAATTCAAGCGTTTCCAGCTTCCGGTGGGACTAGCTATTACGATGACCATCGAAAAAGCGCAAGGACAATCTCTGCAGGTTTGCGGATTAGATTTGGAGACTCCATACTTCTCCCATGGGTAACCTTACGTAACCAGTTCAAGAGTCGGAAGACCATCTGATTTGTTCGTATACACACGAGAAGGAAGAACAAAAAATGTCGTGTATTCACAAGCACTGCAGTAGTTCAATTAATTTAAATTATAATTTCATAAGTTTCCACAAAAACTGACGCCATTTTTTATATTTTAACAAAATTCATCTCCATAAATTTGAATTATTGTAAGGTCGCAGCAGTGTGGGTCGGATCAGCTATCGAATATAGTTATAAAATGTTATTAAGTTGACGTTAAGTCAATGTTGATAATAAATATTGTGCTCACGTTCCTTAATACTTTATGCGTTCTATTTCTAAAATGAAACTTTTTTGGAAGTAAACATTGGCGATGTCTTCCTATAGCGCTACCATTGGGAGATTGTTTAAATAATTAGCTAATTCCATCAGGTATGTAGAATATGAAGATTAATAAACAATAAATTCGTTAGGAATGGGCGAACTCGTGCTAATTTACAGTCAACACATAGCTTTGAATGTCATGGCGGTGTAGTAGTAAAGCGTATGTTTGTTGTGCTGGTTTCACGCTGCGTTTTTGTAGTAGTAGGAATTGCGGTCGATTAGTGTTTAATCAAATTCTAATTGAGAGTTATCATTGAGTAACATACTTTTTATTTGGAATACACGATTATATTGATTCTAGACTATTATTAATATTTAGGTTTAAATTACAGGCTAATCTGCTGAAGTTTGCTTTTGCTTCTTTACTGTGCAAAACTCCGCAATTGAAGTGACATTTTTTGTACTACGCGCCCGTCAATAGAGGTAGAAATCTTTATTTGCTGTTTTTAATGATTTTTTGCGATCTGTAAAGAAACACAAATTCATAAATGTAGACTTTTCATAGTTATGTGACAGTGAAACATCAACTTTCAAATGTGGCTTTAATACTGTGCTGGTTGTCTGTCTGTCGTTGGGAATGGAGGATTTGTATTTATCTATCTTTCTCTCTGGTGGTCTGTCACTTATGGATGAACGAGAAAAAATTTCTTGCGTATCTGATTTGAGGCGCCATGTTACACGTAATGTTTATTGCGCTATTAATTCTTACTCGAAGTCTCACATGAATTAGGATTTGCAGTCTTCTTTTAATACTTGCTAAGTTCATGTTACCATTGCCGTTTATCCAGCGAAAACTCATTCGTTGCCCGCCAGAAAATTAATTGGTCACTGATTAATTTTATTACGCGACCTACTTATAGCCTATGCCAAATATTTTACACGTCCTCGTTTCCAAGCAAAAAAATTAACTTTTGTATGACCGGATTCTGATATATTTGTGCATTTATGTGGTCGCACTTCATACAAACCAGCGTTAGCATGCGATCGATATTTGCATGTGTCGGCATACAGTGACGCATGCTATAAATATATTTTCTGCACTGATGAGCTATTAACTTCATATTCATTGAAATTCAGGAATTAACTAATGCGTAGCTAAGGGAACTGTGAATGTCCACATTTACGATATACTGCCGGCCAATGACATGAAGAAATAGTTTATTAGACATTATTAGAATATCTGTTTAGTTGTTATCCTAACGCAATAAATTATATAATTTTATCGTTTCTTGCTTTTTAAGGCAAATGATTAAAATACTAAATCAGAAATAATATCAAAACAAATGTACGAGAAAATAAACCCTTCTGCTGTGGTCGAAGTTTTACTATCCTTTCTTTGTGCAGAAAGACAAAGCAAAGCAGTTTCAGTTTTTAAAAATGATGACTTACTGTCGTATAATCATGAAATTAATTGATATAGGCTGTAAAACGGACGAAGCCGTCCATTTTTATTTTTCCGACAATACGAGAATATCCACTAAATTGGCTTAATCCTTAGATTCTACAGGTCAGATTTAAGTCCCGTAAAAAATTAAGTGTTGTGCAATTTTAATTTGATTTAATTGATAAGTTTCTGTTTGTGCTTAAGTTCATAACTGAAGCTATTGCGCGACTTTTTGGTCTTAGTTATTTTTCGAAAGGCTATTGTTGATTTTATTCTAGATTTTTCTTTGTCGCATATTGCTTCAGCTCATTCCAAAGGAACGCGTTTCAATAGTTCACAGAAATGAGCGTGACGAAATCATGTCAAAATGACGGTGAGATTAAAAAAAGAGTGCCTCGTCGAATAATTCATTGTTGCGATGGAACACTTGAAGAATACTCTACTGATGAAGAAACTATGGATTCTCCGACCCCTAATTATTTGGTGAGCTTTCTAATTCTTAGATGTTAGAACAAATCTTTGCTTATATATGAATATCTTAAATCAGGGCATCATCATATCCAGTTCAGGTGACGGATGGCATATATTGTAGGCATTGTCTAGTTATAATATATTACGTACTCCTCAACATTGTCATGAATTTAAGACGGTACCTGACATGATTTATTGGCGCTGTCGATACATTTTTTCTTCAATTGTCCACATCTAGAAATGTGGATTCTGGCATATTTGTAGTGAGATGGCCTATTCTAACAAAATGGGCGACGGCAATTTATGATGCCTTAAAAATTTATATTTTGTATAGAAGGTATTCAGTATCCTTGAGCGGCAGACCATAAAAATGGTATTGATGTTATATATATATCGACCATCCAAAATAGAAATGGGTGACTTGGTGATTTTTATAGCCAAAAGAAAACAGACTAATACAAAATATTTTAATTAAATACGGTGGCAGTCGTCGCGAATTATAAAATATGTTGTCTAATCTCCGGTCTCGTTCTGGATGCATCAGCGAAAATAAGATGCTTCAAACAAACCTTTAATAGGAGCCCCAAATTTGAAAGGCACGCTTCCGTATTATCAATATTGTCGCGTGGTTGTCGGTGTGTAAATAAAAAAGAAGTTTACCTATAATGGTTAATCGTAGCTCGGTTAGTGATTGACGTACATCTTCCTGCCAATGGCAAATGTAATAATAAGTCATCCTTACAGGCACGAGCTCCATAAATAAGTGAGAAGTCAGTGACTGGCGATGTCGCGTACTTTGTATTTGAGTGGAACCCACGCTAAGATACACCACAGGTTGTGAAAGTTACCGGTGGGCTAGCTACACTCTATTTTACCTCTGGAAAACTGCACTAACATGGTATCCACAATGCTTCGAGTATTCCACAAATTATCATTAAGCCACGAGCGCATGAGAACACGAGATTATTGGCTTGCATACATGCGAGATATCGAGCTAGATGCATTGTTGTTTTTATACTTTTCAGTGTTTCAGAGACATTTTACAATAATCGAAGAACAGTATACTTGCTGGTGGCGTATGCTAGATTTCACAAAAATAACCTAAATCTTGGAGCCGTAAATGTTTACGAGCTAATTGTGCACTATTCTTCTCATAAATTGAATAATTTTTTTAAAATCCTTCGTATTTGGTTCTAACTTTAGCGTACTTCGTACAACCTTTTGATAGCCTAACTAGTTCAAGACTAAACAGAATTCAGAGCTGTAGGAAGACGAATACTGGCCGGAAATTAATTTGATGTCGGTGTTAGACTTAAATAAATCAATTTCAGGCAAAAAATAAATTTCCTCTAGGATGATGAAATTATTGACCACAGCCCTTAGGCTGCTAAAATCCGATTGAAATTCATCTGCAAGCAGCTGCTTGTGTTTAGTCTAAATCTTTTTTTATCTGTAAGCGGTTAAAATGTGCCTCAGTTCTTTATGACTCGCTGAGCGACCTACAGTCGATGGTGTGCCGTCAACATTTGGAGCACTATTAATGAAACTTGCAAACAAGCCTGGGCTAGTTTTTAGAAGCCAACTTGTTTGCATTTTGTACTAAAATCAAAGCTCTTGAAACATTGCATCTGCTGCGAAAGTAAGAAATTTCACTTCGTACGTAAACTTCGCAAGGACGTTTCCTGCCATGAAGCTGATGCTGCTTATGAGTTTGAAGAAGCGTTGAAGCATTACAACTTCGCCGAACTGTTTGTTCGGATCAGATTGACTATCTGAAGTCAAGGGAATATGGGCGTCTCCAATTTCTAAAGCACAGCACGTCGAGCAGCTTGTGAATTTCATTAATCCGCCATACATAGCGTACTGTGTTGTTACTGAAGATTGAATTCATCACTCTTATTACGGGATGGATATTTAAACTATTTTTTGTAAAGTGTCATGGTCCTACGAAAAACGTCAATCTGCCATAATCAATAATCTTCCTTCGAAGATATAAAGTTTTAACATCAGATGCACGAGATTGTCCTGGAATCTATGCTAAGAAATCCATCCAAATACTTTATACTTGCATTTTTGTAAAGTATCGTCATATGAGTGTGCTCTGTGCTGATTCAAATGTGGTCATTAGTGTTAATAATAAGGAACGGGAGTGTCAACCTAACCGATCGAGGCAGAGCCGATTAGAAATTGAATGAGTGGACCAAATTCGTGTGCAACATCGCACTCCCGATTTGAACTACTCTTACAAATGGCCAACTATTGTTACTTAATCTTACTCACTTTCAATTCCTTGTTCCGTAAAATGATGGCGTTTCAGCTTAACGCGTGTTATTAATACAATGAGATTGATATTTACTTCAAGCTCGAAAACTTGATTTAAAGAATTGGTCTTATAGATGTTTATAAAACGCAGTAATTTATTCTTTTGGAAAGCGAGCCTTAAAAAATTTCTAGTACCTTTTACACAAGCAAAAATATTCGTTTTCTTTTGAATCTGGACTAACCAACCTGTCAATTATTGAAAAACAGCCACGAACTGTTGATAATTTATATTGAAACGGCACAAAACTGCTGTAATGCAAATACTGTGCAGACCATGTTGGTTTATGGTAAATTGTTCTGTTTAATTTACCATTAGTTTCTTTCTTTAATAGTACATCTAGGAAAGGCAGACGATCATCTTTCTCGTGCTCTGACGTGAAACCGATATTCTTATGTGCTTTGTTGAAACTTTGAAGCAGTGTTCGTGATTGCGACCTGTTCTTAAGGACAAGAAATATATCATCCACGTACCGTATATATTGAGCACATTTACTTATGTCACTCTTTAATGATGTGTTCTCTAGGTGCCCTAGAAAAATCTCAGCCAACACTGGAGATAAGGGGCTTCCCATTGCCACACCATCAGTCTGTTTATAGATGCTTCCATTAAAACGAAACCGTACGTCTTTCGTGCATAATAAGATAAGCTTGCGTAGAGTGTGACCTGGCACCGGCGATGGTAATATGTCGTGTTCTACCGCTTTGACTATAATGTCAATGGTTTCATCAATTGGAATATTTGTAAACAAAGACGTAACATCAAAATATACCATAATCTTGTTTTAAACATTTACATCTTAGACTTTGTTTAAATACTCACACGAATAATTACCTAGTAGTCTGCCCAATGGTCCAAGTATGCGAATTAGCATGAAACGGAGAATTGACCATTGATAAAATTAGCCTCATAGGAAAATCTTTTTTGTGTTCTTGGTAATCTGTACATTTATATAATTAAACGAACATTGGTTGCGCGGGCGGTGATAACATTTATTATAATCAAGGTTGCGAACTTGATATAAACACCTGATCCATTAAGTACATAAATTCTGTCAGTATGAACTTCTGTTCAGTGGTCTCATCAATTAAACCGGCATCTGTCAAGATCCTAATTTCATTTATTACTTTGCGGGATTTTTTCAACACATTAAGGAAGATTTGAAATCAAGGATATTGTTGTGTTTAACAGCCTTATAAGCAAACTGGTAGTAGAAATCGATTCATTAAGATGAATCTGCGTTACAAACTAAAGCGAAAAATGCAATGAATCTGCATCCAATAATGAAATCAATTGATTTTAACACTTACTACAGCTGCATATTGAGAAAAATTTTTAAACGCAATGCATCTATTGCATCAGACTTTACATGAAGGTAGCTAACAGATTGTTTAATATTGATTAATGAATTGTGGGTGTACTTTATTGTGCATATGCATTTGTCTTTGTCATTTAATGAGCCCTCCTCTGAATCTTTAAAGAATATATTTCGTTGCTGTGATCATAAACTATAACACATTTTGCTTTATTCCTTTTTGCTTAGTTATTTTATGTACATGAAACCAGATAATTTTGTTGAAATTATCATAGGAAAAATTGATTGTTCAACATGTTTATATACTATTGTGTATTAGGTGTTGCGAACCTAGTAACAAATTAGTTCAGTTGTGACCAGAAGGATAAACCAAAGGCAGCATGAACGGAAAGTATAATCTCATGCACATTCGTTTCGTGCTTACTGGCGACTCATCAGTAGGAGCCGGTATTACGCCCTTTAACCACTATATATTTGGTCGAAGAATGTGGAATAATAGGACGGTACAATCTCCTAGACGAATGTGTAAACCTGCAATAGTGAAGCTAACATCATATAAAGTCTACGATAATGCGACTTCAACGCTAACTCACACTATATAATATATATACCGAGTCTGTAAAGGATACTAACACTATGGCTATTGTGTTAGTAACTGATACCTTTTTTGAAATCGATGAGTACCGGATACTAACACTATGGTTTCCGAGTCGGTACATGATACCAACCTGATGGATATCAATTTATACTAAAGTTCACCCAAATTGAGAATTACAACAATTTCCGAACACCTGTTACTCCAGTTAAACCATACACTCTGGCCTTGATCGATATCAGTTATCACATTTCGCGGTAAGCATGACATCATTCAATTCAATATATTACAGTTAAATACTGTTTGTTGCGAAGAACTAATATATATGCAAGTATGTATTAGGTTTTGCGAACCTAGTAACAAATTAGTTCAGTTGTGACCAGAAGGATAAACCAAAGGCAGCATGAACGGAAAGTATAATCTCATGCACATTCGTTTCGTGCTTACTGGCGACTCATCAGTAGGTATCAGTTACTAACACAATAGCCATAGTGTTAGTATCCTTTACAGACTCGGTATATATATTATATAGTGTGAGTTAGCGTTGAAGTCGCATTGTCGTAGACTTTATATGATGTTAGCTTCACTATTGCAGGTTTACACATTCGTCTAGGAGAGTGTACCGTCCTATTATTCCACATTCTTCGACCAAATATATAGTGGTTAAAGGGCGTAATACCGGCTCCTACCGATGAGTCACCAGTAAGCACGAAACGCATGTGCATGAGATTATACTTTCCGTTCATGATGCCTTTGGTTTATCCTTCTGGTCACAACTGAACTAGTTTGTTACTAGGTTCGCAACACCTAATACATACTATCCTGAGTACAACCTGAATGGTTTGAATTTGAATTTAACACGTGCATTCGTCATTCGGATTTCTAATTTTATCACTCATAGTGGCATGTGCTATGACAAGTTTTTCTGAATTTTTGGTCTGCCCCCACCAGAAAGTGTGAGGGCAATCTCAGTTGCGTCATTGTACATGGAGTGTATAAAACAAATAGCTTAAGGCATGCAGATTGTAAATTCTTATTCAGCCTTTGTAGTCTTGATTAGGTGAACATAACAGATACGAAATGCACATACACACATGTAACACGCAATTATCTAGTGAAAGATCAATCTGAAGTATAAATAATATAGCCAGAGGAAATACCACGCTTGCTTCATTGGTTTTGTTTTTGTAAACTAGTAAGAATGGACTGACTGAAGTAAGATGCCGATTAAGGTAGCCCAAAATATTTTGTTGAAAAACGAAAACTACTGGATAAATGCTTGTGTTAATCCAAACACAAATCAGGTAGTTTCGATTAATCCAGTTTCGCAAAAATATTTTACTTTTAAGCATATTTAGACTAATTTGTTACTAGGTGCGCATATAACATAGTTCTCTGCAACAACCAGTACACACATCTTTTTACGAGTGACGAGCCTTAGTTTTTCTATTTTTTGCGACTGATTCAACAAGATGGAATTTTTCTTATTCAAGTACGTATACTTGAAGAAACAATTTAGCAATTTTATTTAAGTTTATTTTCTTTTATGCGATATTTCATCTATAAAGTTTAACAGACACCATTTACGCTGTAAGACATTCGAAACTTAAACCATCTAAAACCCTCACAATGAATACACGTTTTTGTTTACTGTTAAATTTATTGAAGATTAAGCAGGCAAAAATAAGAAATGTGCAAATGAATATTAAACATTTGCCTATATTTAATTTTGTAATTTCTGTAAATACACAGCTTGTCGATCCCAAATCACTCTCCTGGATGTCGTGGTTTTCGTACTATACTGCCGTCTCTTCATTATACGCATTGTCTGCCGTTGACTGGTTAGGTGAGAAATTGGCATGGGGATTAGGCATTACACAACCAAAATATGCCAGTGCTATCTATGAGCACCAGCGTCTCGCGGCTGCTGCTGTCGGTCAGGATGCAAATTTGGTCGGTGATTTGGACGATGAAAACACTACAGTCACGGTGTTAACTGCGTAACATAACAAATGTGCTAGTATGTGTTTCATTAAGAGTTGCCAGGATAATTTTTCTAGCAAAGCAAGCGTAATGGATAATAATATTTTACATATTAAACGGTTTCTTCACATGCCATACCTTGTTTGGTCAAGAGTTTCAATGCATATTTAAACCATATTATGTAGTTTTAATCCAAACATGGAAGAAGAAGAATGATTCTATTTAAAAATGAATAAGACATTTTATACAGGCAACATATTTATTTTTACATATCCGTTCACTAACATAATTATTTGCTTTATTTACTGGTAGTTGAAGTAGATCAAGCTATGAATTCGGCATTTCCCTTTATAGATTGAACTTGGACACTAGTTTAATACGGTAAGACTTGATTTTGCCGATGCTTAAAACAAGTTTTCTTTGACTTCTCGAATTGTGGGGCGTACGTTGGTTCATCTGCTTGCACAGGAAGTACTTGTTTATTTTAATTTGCTCATTCAGGTAAATTTATGTTCAAGATCATGCAAACTCTCGTTAGCTTATTAATTAAACCACTGGAATTAATCAATCACTCCATATCCTTGAAGTGCCCTATTTGCCAGTGTGTTGTCTTTTTTCAAAAAACATGGCTTCAAACCTTGCATTTTATTTATTTTCCTTATTATGTTACACATATAAACAGGATCTTTCATTGATTTATTCTTTGCCTGCTGTATTCTATTGAATCTCTAGCTCAAAGCTTCAGCAAATTCTTTCGTCAATCACTATATACTCAAAGGCAAAAATTTCTAATTTAAGAGCTTCAGAATTGCATTTGATTTTCACTAATTTATTTTTCATAATTCTGAACAACTGGCGTAAGTAATATACTTTTGGCACAGACGCTATGTGAAATCATACTCACTGAACCATGGCTGTGTTATTATGTCATAAATTGAACAATTTTTAGAGGCTAACTTATTATTTTTATGGTATCTGCTCATTAAAATTGTACTCGATCGTTAATTTTTTTATTCTAACGTTTTTTTAATATCCAGTTAACTGTTATGTAGAGTATAGAGCAGTTTTCTTAAAATACATATTAAATTGAAACGGCATAACAGAAGCCTTGAAATTGTTTGGATGCAAATGGATTGAAAAGCCCAAGTATTGGCCATAATTCCTCGTAGGTCCCTGTGATCATGTAATTCCATCTGCACACGCCATTTGAGCATACTAAATTTTCAGTAGTATCAGATGTCACTACATTCTACACCCACCATGTAGCTGTTCAACTTCGATTATAGTCACTCACGATGCGACATCAAACAATACACGATATATTTGCACATTACATTATAGTGTACCGAGCTTAGAAACCCGACTAGTTCACACATAACGAATACATGTACGTTATTCTACAAGCAAACAAACACAAACAGCGAACTAATCACAAACATTACAACGATGCACCAAACTCGACAAGAATTCGTTCATTCATTTGGAAATAATAGGCATGATGTACGTATAATTCAATGAAAACTTTCTGTCTATTAAACGATTATATATTTACGCTTATAAGCCGCTTAATGCCTAATGCCATCGAGGATAACCAGAAATAACTACAAAATTCTGAGAGAATTATTTAATTACTAGGTCGCCAACTTGCAAGTTTGAACGAGAGCGAATAAAATGTCTGTAAAACGAAGATAGAAATATTAATTTATATAGAAACTAAAGACCAAACAGGGGATCCGGACGAATTCCTTGCAAAATACAATACAAGTCCCGATGCATTTATTCACAATTATTCAAAAGCTATCTTTGAGAGAAAAATTTTGCATTATTGACATCAAGACTGGAACTGAAAATTTTTCGACTTAGCAAGGGATCGGCCAAATCGTCACAAAGAAGTATATTGACGAATAATCGGAAAAATATATACGACTTGTCACATCCTACGAAGCTTCAGGAGTTTTTATACTTGAATCCATGAACGAGGTCCAAATTGATCAATCGAAATTCAAACTAGACAACAAACGGAATGATTATTCAACAAATATGAGTATAAATGCTATTCTGAAAAGATAGAGAAACGCGTTTTATCGACCATAAATGATTTCGAAATCAGATTAAAAGCCCTTGAAACCCTCAGCTCCTTCGATGCTGTCCATTATGTCAATGATTAACGCACTGCAATATAAATCAGCCAAACTTCTCTGCAACCGGCTATATTCGATTATATATTTGAAACCTAGCCTATTTGACGAATATCTTTATACTATACAAAGCAAAGACAAAATAACTATTATACATATACAAAGCTCTTGATATAATACAAACACCCGGCTTAAACATAAAAAAGTTTCACCAGCATGATATCTTAATCGACTGGCCACAAGTCACACAACCCAACAGTAGTTTACTAGCTTTCAGGCAAGCTCGACCATCCACTAGATCAGCCTCAACAAAATTCGATCGGATTGGCAACAAACTGATGAATAAAAACAGCTACAAAAACGGTATCACTATCATCATTAACAGGAACAACAATATGAACATTCAACACTACAATCCTCACATGCCACGCTGTTACCAAGGGGACAAAATGAAATTGAAGAACAAAACAATACGGAAGACGACATACCTGGAAAAACCATTCGTACACGTAACTGCCAAAAAACTTAGTCAAGCAATACAAGAATGATTCGATCTTAAACATACCCCTTCGATACAGCGAAATCAACCCCTATACACACACGCTCAGACACATATGCATTTACAAAACACCGAAACAATAGAATTAAAACGGAAAATTATATTAGTTGCTATTAACATGAAAACTCAGGATGTTTATACATGAAAGATTGTAAAGTGGACATTACTATTCTCGAAATAAACAGCCATTATCCACTTTGTCATTAAATGTGCTTTCTATTCCCAATAAAAAATATACTGTGTAATATTCGATGGCAGTGATCTTTTTAAAGAATATATGCATATATTAAAATTTATAGAAATCACTTCATGAATATCACAAGAGTATAATATAGACAAAAGTTAAACAAGCAGTTTTAACTATGTATCAAGAATTAAAATTCATAATAAATAATGTGCAAACATAAAGTACACATGCTAGTCTAACACGATTTGCGTGCGGTCATGCTGTAATATGCACATGAATCTGGAAGATGATTAGAAAGATTTTCATAGAAATGCTACTAGAAACTGTAAATAGAAATATACTCCAGTCAAATAAATTTAGGTAAAAAAGACTGGAAACAGAAATTTGACCGTCGCAACTCAGAGATAAAACAAAGAATAAAAGTCTATAAAAATATGCTTAAAACTTCAAAATCCACAAACTAATCTAACGAAGACATTTATCATGCATACTTTTTGGAACTGTTCCAGGAACGATGGCCTAGTTAACTTGGTTTTTCGGTTTCTACTAAAACAACTCATTGGAGAAAATAAATAATGTTTTTTTTATAATTACCTTCATTCTTGCTATTCGAATGAGGTTATTTTCTTCATTGTCATATATTTCACATCAAATTCTCGACATCCATTTCGAGGCGCAGATCCATATTTCCTGGAAAAAACAAGCTTACTAGCAGTTTCTTTAAATTGGTTCGTTTGCGTTTAGCAAAACGCGATAACACGCAACTATGATGAAGTCTTACGTAATGAAACAGAAGAACAGATTATTGAGGCAGAAAATGCTGTTTAGTGAAAGAGGAATGCTTAAAATGTATTTCAGTATTAACGAAAAAACTCAGCTTGAAATGAATTCAAATGCTAGACCACACTTCCGTCCTCTTTCGGAAGCATTCTTAGTTCTATGCAAGACTTTCAGTGTGATTTCAATTACGCCGTTTACTATTCATGAGCATGTTAAAACATCAAACAAAGCGAGTTGGGCTTGTTGTATGCCTAGAAATCTGTCGATTCCGTTATTTTGAAAAATTGGGAAGATTTTAGCAAGTAGAAATTTATTTTTTACTTTTAATGTTTTATGGAGGACAAAATATATCTATTAATGAACTTTTATAGTAATAAAAATATACTTCGTATAATGCATTCTACACAACAAATTAGTATGTTTTCGCAATACGAAAATATTATTTTTAGAAAAACGTTGTATATTTTTCCAGTATATACAAAGTAAATGAACAAAAAGCTGAAAGCACATAATAGATAACGTAAGTATCATTTCAATATCATAAATCACTATTTAAACAACAGAAAGAGTAGATAAGGTCTAAATAAGACTCTATACATATGATATTCAATCACATACATAGACAACTTTCAAAGAATTTTACAAAATAAAAAAAAAAAATACGTGGGGTTCGGCAAGTCGGTTGAATTCGCAATATCAGCACTTATTCACACAAAAGAACCGGGATAAATCTGAAAGTGGCTATTAGCAAGCCTTCCGTTAAGTGCAAATTTACTAATTTGAAATCATTAACATGACATTTAAAATATTCTTCGGGTCCTTTATAAACTAGCTTGCTATTAGATACGAAACGCATAATATATATATGCTGTTCGAAATAATGAATATACAATTATAATGTCTTGATAGACCATTCATATGTGATGTACCTTGTCGACGATAATTTAATTTTACCAGAACATATGGTGTGCAGTCGTTGATATTCTGTGAGTGGCTTATTTAATCTTCAGTGAAATATAAAAGTCGTCAGTGCAGACAAATTGCGTTAACATTTTAACATAAACAAGACATTATTACTGCTTTGAGATGAGTAGATTTAACTACATCATAAACTGTCAAAAATAAAGTCATGCTTGGATAAGCATGACGTCAAATACTCAATGCATTGCCATGAAACAGAAAAATTACAATTGCCAATATGAAAATATGAAGATATATATGCAAATATATATAAGCAATGTAGAGACAAGCATAGCTTTGTTATTAAGGAAAAGGCGTTTGCATAAAAACTGTTCACAAAAAAATAAAAAGCACATTATTCAAAAGGCTAAGTTAAATTATATGGAAGCCCTACTTCTTGGTTGGGCATATTTTGATTAGAAATTACATAATAAAACAGGGATAATAGTATTTCATCGTAACATATGTTCTTGCTCTGCTTTAGAAGCCCCAATTCTCAAGTCAATCCGTTAATGGGTGATTCTGTTATATAACATTTAAAAGCTAGGCGAATTAAGCATAAAAAGGTTGGATTTTTTTGCAGAAATCCATTTGATAATTCGTTTTACAGCATCGTTGACCGCGGCTTTGGTTAAGGTCGGCTCAAACGTTGCATAGACTTCAAATTCTTTAGTCTTCTATAAAGAAAATTGTTAAAAATAATTCTTCAAATATTGTTTTGTAAAATCGATCTTTATATGAGTGAGAGATTTTGCATGCAGCAACTTTAAAAAACATTTATCAGGCTGATTAAAAATAATTAACAGCTATCTCTCGATAATATATAATTATCGAAACAACATCGTAGCAAACTGGTGGCCATCAAAGTAAGAATTTCGTACATGTTTAAATGAAAGCTTTGCATTCGAAATAGATCTTCATGGATGAATTTAAACGCGCATTAAAGGAAGATTATATGTGTGACCCTTTTAATGCTTGAAATGGTAGAACCATCTTAAATGCTTTTACGCGTAGACAGGACATTCGTGAATTAAATGAAAAATCGGTATTTAAGATCAAACTAGCCAAGTATATTAACGATTGTCATTTATTACAGCTTCAGAATCAGACGTCTACTAAGCGATGTTGTAGTTATTCGGTTCCTCACTGTGATGTTAACTACAACTAGGGCGTTTCAAAATAAATACAGCGTCGAGGCTAAATACATGGTTTGAAAACCAAATAAATGAACACAAAGTAGATATGGATATCTCGCGCAGTGGGAACCAAAATCTCGTATTTTCGTCAACCAAATTCAATGAGAGGACGAGGCAGTCTGATCGAGTGTCTGAAATCTCGAATAGTATTATCTGGCTACGAAATTGTTGGTAAGCCGCTTCCGCAGTTCCAGTCATTCATCAAAGTTGCCGTGGAATTTTAGCGAGGTGGATGTGTGAGCAGCCTTACAAAGAATGACCAAATTAACACATTCAGCGTTGTATAGCAAGATGTGATGGCAACGTTAAATAAAACAGGATCCGATTAGATCTGGTCGGATCGTGTATTCCTCCGAATTATAAAAATGACCTAATTCAGATAGAGATACTTGTCAAGTAGGTACATAGAAACGAGGCTATATAGATATTTGCACAAAAATATAATACTTAACCAACTTTAAGGCAAGGCGACTACATCAATACAGATGCATTGCCGTTTTCACAGATTCGCTTTATAAACAAGAATTTTTGGCAAAAGTCAATACGTCCAGTTTCCCCAAAAATCCTAGGTAGAGAAGTCCGTTGAAGACCAGAACATTTATAAGGTACGGCCTTAATAACAATGTATGTAAAAAATCAGAAGGATTGATATTCCCCATAGTTGCTTTGCCGAAATCATAGTATGAAATTTTAATTGATTTAAATAGCCTGCTCATTAAAGAGAACCAATAATATGAGACGAAGATGCCCGGTTCAAGACAATATTTACCAGGGACCTACCCTAAAATCTAAGGGTAGAATATAACAGATAGAAAAGAACAGTGAACTCAAGATAAGATTAAAAAAATAAACGTTAAATTCTGCATGCGGAAGTCGCATCAGCTTAATGAAAGTAATGCCAATACATTCTTATAGAAGTAAGACTACTACCAGTTCTGAACGACTGGATTAAGCAAAGGCTTATGTTATACAAACCCAATGTGAACACGACGTAGAACTGGTGATTGACCGATCATTTCAATTAGATAAAAACTCAGCAAACAGACAATAAAAATATTTTTATCATAGAAGATTTTCATGAAAGTATTCATTTGCAACTATTTCAGCGTCAAAATTATGAAAATAATTAAAGCCATAACAGCAGATAAATCTTAATTCATCACGCTCAGCACAAATATATTTTAGTATATATTCAGTAAATATTTAGAATAAACAAAATTACACTATTGGCTTTACCAAACAAATTAAAAAATTGGAAACCGATAAAACAATATTCTGTGTATTCTTATTCAGGCATTGCTTACTGGAGAAGAAAAACACACGTTATGTTAAGAACTTTTAGCAATTTAAGAAACATGTTTAATAGATAACATTAAAATTACCATTATGCCAAAGATATTCACTGCGAAGAAATTATACGATTCTTAATGGATATTTTTATCTAAAATAATCCCTGGCCTAGTGATGGTCAGATTCGCACTCGTATCATTCTATACCTAAAATGTTAGATGGCTGATTCTGACCTGTTATTATAAGAGAGGCCATACCACCTTTATAATAGCAGATCACAGATTTATACTTTAAACTCCTTGTTGAATACGTTACCCACCCCGAAGGAAAGCTCACAAACATGCAACGGTTATGATTTCATGAAATACTCGGTTTTTATGGCATATCTGCATGATAATAAACTAAAAGCTTTGAGATCGATCCCTGGTCCAAGAAATTCTGGCTACTGCCGAATGTCAAATATTACTATCATTTAAAGAAATGACGCTTGACTGACACATAGCCAAAAGAAAAAGTATTAATAATAATGATATAAAACGCTATTGCAAAATAAACAAATTAAAATAGAATGCTAGTGTTTTAGTTTATCCAGCCTAGGTGAAAATACCTTACTATATAACATACAGACGAGGTTGCGGAGAAACTAACTTAGCCTAGTTCGCTTCATTGCAAGGCGATATTATCAATATAGATTTTTTTCGGATTTCACTATACCGTTTCACATACAAAACTGAACATTGCTGTTAATTCTGATAACTAAAGACAAGTCAATTAAAAGACGATTTAACTAAAAATCACCACCGAAACAGATATGTCATCGATACAAATAAGATCGATAGCAGAACGTCTTGACCTATAAACTAAAGGCATTTAAGAGTTGAGAAAGCAATATGTATTTTTATCTAGGGTGGTGGTTTGTTGATGCGCAAATGCATTCCAAAATCGGACCTGAAAAAATCTGTCAAATGATAAGAGCTCCATTATATCGGCAATATGTCCAGGAAAAAATTTTTTTTCTAGTTTCGCTACAGAGTCAAATGAGCCCGATTTCGATCCCTGACCGTTACAGTTATAACTCAGGAGCTCTCTATAAAGGAAAAACCACTCTAGTACGTAGTTTTTATTATATATATATATATATATATATATATATATATATATATATATATATACGAACAGATGGTTAACTCTCAGCCATCAATACAATAACCAGATCTCAGACGTCACTAAGAAATATAGCGAGAAAGACCTTTACATGCAAACAGGCACACACACAAACTCATACACATTCACCAATCAGCCAAAACAAGAAATAGAAATAAAACCGAGTCAGATCTGTTGCCACCCGAATAATCAAATGTAAACCCAGAATATATATAAATGAAAGATTGTATAGCGAAGTTTGGTAATCTCGAAAAATGGCCATTATCCACTTTGTTATTAATGTGATTTTTCTTCCTAAATAGAAATATATCGTGAAATATTCGAAGGCAACGGACATAATGACGATATATATATAATAAAATCCTGTCTCAAATGTAATTTAAAATTACTGCCCCAGGTGTCATGACATCCAGTCTATTAATGAAAAATAGAGAAAGACCAGTTGAAGCTTTAGATGGAACTAGATAATCATCTGTCTGAGCCTTGAATCAACATTATTTGTTTCCATGGAATAAGGAATGACTTACATAGCTTTAAAACCAAATTCTTCTGAACCCGATTCACCGCAGCAGTAATTCTGACACAATAAGTACTAAAAAGATTTAGTAGATCAGTTTTTTTTAAATCAATTTTTCCAGCTCCATACATACACTAATTCAATTATATCAAGTCGGTTGCACAACAGCGAAACTACCGCCAGTCACTTTCCGTGTATATGCATTGCAGTTTGATCCTCGTTAAACAGATTTACGTCGTAATCTGATGATGATTACGAAACGCGACATTACGTGGGACGCAGATTAGTTTTGCATCATTGTGTGGACTGGTTTTGTAAAATAGGAGTGGCATTAATATGAAGCGCGAAGAACTGATTCAAAGAATTCTCGAAACGCAGTAATCAACGATTTTTGAATTTTATTAATTGTCACTCACATTTAATTCAAGTAAAAAAATCTGTGCGAATATTAAAAAAATACTTTCATAAAACACACACATATATATATTAGTGTTTGTGTGTATGCGTATTATTAATGCAATTTAAGAAACACTGCGCATTCGAGCATAATTTAATTTTAAATTAGGTATATACGCCACTGATAAAAGTTCAACTTTCATTTTGCCAGATCTCAAATCCAATGAAATATTTGATACTTTATTTAGTAAACTTATTAAAGAGAATGAAATCAAGACTGATTAAACGTCTGTATTAGACTGCAACAACGAAGTAAAAAACGCATATATTACGGCACACAAATAAAGCATTTCCAGTTCAAATAGTGGATTTGAAATCGAGAGATAATGAATTGATGAGACTAAAAATATTCAAGTTAAACAACAAACGAGCAATTATAATAGAGAGATTAATGAAGATGTTGTTGAGATTTGAAGTTAAATTAGTAAACCAAATGCAGAATGAAACAGAACTATAAAAGGCGCAGAATTATGGTATTACATGATTCTAGATAGAACAGAAAGATTTAGAATAATAGCAGCCAAATAAAATAAAAAACAAGTTTTACGACAATAGGAAATAAGCTACCAAAGCAATAAAAAAAGGTTTAGCCCATCAACAGAAAACGAGTATGTGCGACACATTGCAAAGATTGGAAGCTTAGGTATACAGGCGAAACCATGCGTCCGATAAAAGTACATAGAGGGGAACAAAAACGACATGCAAATACGGGCATATTTGATCTAGCCAGGCATTCAAAGGAACCCGGTCATGATAAAAGCTGGGATGGATGCAAACGCATCGCGTTATGCAACCGAAACAGAGTAATTCGGCCAATTAGATTCGATTGAAATAAAATCTGGCAAGGAGGTAAAGAATGTGACATTGGTAGAAATATAATTAGGCCCAATATTTAATGAAGCCTTTTCTAGGGTCAGAAATCGGGAAACGGATGAACCGGAGTTAATTATAAACCTGAGTACGAGACCCCGTTTACGGGAAACTGATAAAGAATGAACTCTAACGATTTTTTTTAAATTCCCAGATCCCTTTACCTTTATCTTTCTCAAAATCATTATTCAGTAGACAATATACATCTTTATACATGGATATTGATAGACGCGTGCTTATAATAAAAATTAACTACATTGCTGTATATTTACTATATACAGTGTGAATTATATAAGACTGGCATCTCACACTGTTGCTTATATTTATATATTTGTTTAAATACAAATGTATATTTATACATATTTTATATATTTATATATTGTTTGAATAATGAAATAAATAAATATTAACATTTCTTTTTATTTTTGGGCTTATTAGTAAGTGTATTTTTGTATATGTTTGCGTGTAAAAGTCTTCCTCGCTTTATTGCAAAGTTATGTCGGAGATCTTGTCATTCGTGTATTGATGAATTGTGAGTTAATCAACTTTTCGCATTGTTGTGAATTTGACCGCATTTTTCTTGTGCGGGACAATTGATAGCACTCTTAGGTCGGTAAAATCTTGAATCCTGTACATTTTCAGGTGCACCGATTATTGGCCTTGATTGATGGCTTCTCACTTGTCACTTCATTTTGAAGCGCTCCACGAAAGAAAACCGTGGACACTCTAAATGTGGCGATCACACCGCGTAATAATTTAAGAAATTTGTCACAAAAAATGATTCAAAAGAGACTAGCTTCGTCAGGAAAACCAACTCTTTCCGAGTATATAGTTGAAACTGAGTACACAGTAAATTTAACGAATTTTGCAGCTCTACATAAAAATTTCCATAAGTTATTATTCATATATAAAGCTCTATATCAAACAAGTTCCAGGCCTAAATGTCCAAATGTCCTACCAACATGAACCATACAGACGAACATTTTTCTTGCACTCAGACAAAGATAACCATCCATTGGACTAGAATCAAGTAAAATCTTGGCGGATTAGCATTTAACTGAGGTAAGTACGATTGCAAAAACTGCATCACCATTATCATTAACCAGATTAACGATCACAACTACAACCTGCACACTCAGCGATGTTACTAGATAGGAAAACATTCGTAAACACAATAGCCAACAAAGACAATGTCCGTCCAAACTCCAAACCATAAAAAATAGTATAATCTGATCTCAAACGGAACTTTCAAATACAATAAGAATAAGCCCTACACGCAAACAGAAGCATATTCAAAAGCATTTACAAATCAATACGCAATTAACCAATATTACTGCTGCAACGAGACAAGTAAAATAAAAATCAGGCTAGCTCTTACTCATTTTATCAAAAGAAAACCCAGAATGGACAAAAGTTTGTAATGTGTAGTTAAATATTCTCGCAATAAATCGGCCATTATCCACAATAAACCTAAAGTATAAATATAGCCAGAAGGATAATCCAAACACAGCATGAACGGAAAGTATAATCTCATTCACATCTGCTTCTGGTGTTTATGACTCATCAGTAGAAGTCGTATTACGCCATTTACCGACTATATATTTGGATGAGAAATGTTGGAATATACGACGGTTTAATCTCCTACAGAAATGTGTAAACATGCAGTATTGAAGCTTCATATCAAGTCTTCGACAACGCGAATTCAAAACTAATTCATGATATATTAGATATATATCGAGTCTGTAAAGGGCACCAAAACTGGCTATTTTGTCAGTATCCGATACCAACATTGTGCTACCACAAGGTACATGATACTAATACCATGGTTATCGGTATGAATTTGCTGGAGTAATAGAAATAGTAGTAATTCTCAATTTTTGTTGAACTTCATCATACATTGAAATCCATTGTGTTGGTACCATTTATCGACCCGGTAAAAATAGTGTTATGATCTTAATGTTAGTAACGGTACCTGACATAAAATCCATAGCGTTGGTATCCGTTACAGACTCTGTATATATATATATATATATATATATATATATATATATATATATATATATATAATATAATATAGTGAGTTAGCTTTGAAGTCTCATTGTGGAAGACTTGATATTAAATGAGTTTCACTTCTGCACGCTTACACATTCGTATAGGAGATTCCACCGACCTATTTTCCCACATTCCTCTCTCAAATATATAATGGATGTAGGGCGTAATGCCGGCTTCTACTGATGAGTCGCCAGTAAGTACGAAACGATACATTGCACTTGACCAAGAAATATCGGTTGCACAATTCCTAAGCAGTCACGAACATCAAAATTTTGCAGTTTTCGCCACATGAGCATAAGCTAAATTATTAAGTAGACATTGATTGCTTACATATGTCAGTATAAACTAAGATTTGTATAGTGTATAAAAGGCAATTCATCCAGTAGACCGGTTTCGTCCTTATTGGGAACTCATCATGTACTAGCCAGAATTTGCCGCGGACAGGACTCGAACCTGGGCACGTCTGATTCGGAATCTGGTGCTCTAACCACTGAGCCATCCTACCGCACACAACACTGCACACAATTTTCAATTATATACTAACTAATGTAACTTGGTTAGTCTATTTTTCATTTAGGTGGAGTTCATATGGCATCCATTTAGACCCAAGGTTCCAACTAACCATCTCCAATCTGTCATTACTGAACAGACACC